>JAGTTH010001908.1:0-103839 GCA_022606485.1 Agraylea sexmaculata
TCTTTTAGTATATCGGGTACTGTTTGAGGTTCAGGAGTGATGATTTTATTTTTACAAATAGTGAAAACGACATCAGTGTTCCTAAATACAAATGTTATTATATTTAGAATATTCTTCCATTTAACGTTATCCTCTATTTTGGAAAGTGAAAACGTTTTAATATTCTTTGTTTGGCAAAGGGTTTTAAAATTATTAAAAGTTTGAAATATTTCTGGATGAGATATGTTATCCCAAAAGTTTTGTTTTACAATCAAATGGTAAATTTCAAAATCATTGTAATTGCTAATTAAAATATCTCCTATTCTATGGGTTTTACCTTTTAATTCTTCAAGGTTATCAATAATATTTCTGATTTCTGAAGAAGTGTCTTCACTAAAGTCAATGTCGGCTGATGTCAAATGTACTAGATTGTCCTTACGAGATAGAAGATTTTCATCGGTTTCTACATAATTAGTATTGGTTTGTAAATTTGATTTGTAAAACTCTATGCAATCCTTATACGTATCTTTATTGCTGTTTATATGTAATATGTTGTGAGAGTCGTCGGGCAATGTTATTCTAGAAAGTCCGTCTGCGTTACTATTTAGCTTTCCAGGTTTGTATATGATTTCGTAATCATATTCTAATAATTTTAATTTCCAACGGACTAACTTGCTTCCTGGGTCTTTTACATTAAATAACCAAGTTAAACTTTTATGATCAGTGACAATCTGTACTTTATTTCCGAAAATATAAGATCTAAAGTGCTGGACCCCAAAGATGATAGCTAACAATTCACGTTCGGTTGTTGAGTAATTAGTTTCTGCTTTATTTAGAGTTCGCGACGCGTAAGCTATAGGCAAATCGTTTCCTATTGAACCCTGACTTAGAATGGCTCCTATTGCAAAATTACTGCTATCGGTGGTTAAGATAAAAGGTTTCGTGAAGTCTGGATATTGCAATATAGGATCTGTCATTAAGGCGTTTCTTAAAGTATCGAACGCTTCTACTTGAGGTGAGTCCCATTTAAATTGAATTCCCTTTTTTAATAAAGAAGTTAGAGGTTTAGTTATTTTGCTGAAATTATTGATAAACTTTCGATAGTATCCGACTAATCCTAAGAAAGATTGAATATCTTTAATATTTTTCGGTGTTGGGTATTTTTCAATTACAGAGATTTTAGCTGGGTCGGGTTTAACTCCCTTTTCTGATATTATGTGTCCTAGATAAGCTACTTCATGTCTTAAAAATTCGCATTTGTCCGGTTGTAGTTTTAAATTATGCAATCGTAATACGTTAAAAATTTCTCTTAGTCTATGTGTGTGTGTTTCAAGCGTGTCCGCGAATATTACTATGTCGTCAAGGTAAACAAAACATTTGATTCCCTGAATGCCCGCAAGAACATTGTTCATTAATCTTTGGAAAGTAGCAGGCGAATTCTTTAATCCAAAGGGCATTTTATTATAGTGGTATAGGCATAGAGGAGTTGAGAATGCAGTCTTCGGTCTATCTTCCGGTTTAACAGGTATTTGATGGAAGCCGGAAGCCAAATCTAAAGTCGTAAAGTATTTAGAATGCCCTAATGAGTCTAAAATATCTGTGATATTGGGAAGGGGGTAAGCATCCCCAACCGTGATATCATTAAGCTTCCTATAATCGATTACTATTCTCCATTTCTTTTCACCTGAAGCGTCTTGTTTTTTAGGGACAACCCATAGTGGACTAGACCATGGAGAGGTCGATGGTTCGATAATATTTTGTTCAAGCATTCTCTTTATTTGTTTATTTACTTCATGTTTGTGTACTTCTGGATATCGATACGATTTCGTAAAAATTGGTTTGTTATCTCCTGTGTTTATTTCGTGATACATTGTGTCTGTGTGACTTAGATTGTCGCCATCCAAATGAAATATATCATTATACTCCGCGCAAATTTCTAATAAAGATTCCTTCTCTTCATTGTTAAGATGACCTGTTCTTAGATTTTCTTTTACTTTATCTATTCTATATTTCGTGTTAGAACTATTAATTTTAAATATCTTTGCAATTTTCTTCGTTTTTACTTTAATGTTAGTATTTTTTAGTAATTCTGATTTACTTTCATCGAACTTTTCTAATATCAGTTCACATTGTTTAATATTTACAGGCTTTTCATTAGTATTAAGTATTGATACTAACGCTTTTCCATTTTCATCTACTCTAGATATACAACGACTTAAATAAACACCTTCTGATATAATCATATCTGGTGTAAGTCCTACTTTAATCTCGGGATTCAGAATTGAAGCTTCTATCATCGTTATTGCTCGCGCTGGTGCAATCTGCACCTTACTAACATTCGCGTCTTTACTTTTATCATCATAAAAATATAATGGGAATTCTATTCTATTAATTGTTAATACCTTTCTATCATAATCCAAGCTAACTAGATTCTTTTTTAAGAAATCTTCCCCCAATAGCCCATCGAGAGGCACATTCGTTGCGCGAGTCAACAAATGCATTTTCTGGGTAATCCAGCTGCTTCCTATATTTAAATTTATTTGTACAGATCCGGGAGACTCGGTCGAGTTCCCGTTTACACCGCTAATTAGAATCTTATCCGAGTCATTATATGTAATATTATCTTTGAGCGCAATAGGTTTAATTAGAGATATTTCAGCACCACTATCTATTAATAATTCTAAATAATCTCGATCATAGTCTTGTTGTTGAGTTTTAATTTTGATAAACGCGGTTATTTTCTCATTTTTTAATAATCTATTTTTAGTTGGCTGATTCGTTTCTCTGTTATTTTCTCTTTGTCTAAAAAAGAATTTTGTTCCGATGTTTGATTACTAAGCGTCTGTTTATATTTATAACAATTTGACTTGATATGTCCGGGCTTGTTGCAATAAAAACAAATAATTTGTTTATTGTTTGCATTATCAGTGTTGGTACGAAATACTTTGTTATTTAACTTTCTACAATTATCTATTGTATGACCGTTGATTTTACAATTTGTACAATATTTATTATTGAATTTATTAGAATTATTGTTATTATAACTATTATTAGCGAATCTATTTTTATTAAAATTATTATTGAAATTATCGTTGTTGAATTTTCTATTACCGTAATTATTGAAGTTAGTTTTATTATGATGAGCATTAGATAATCTGATTAGTTTATCTTCGTTAATCGCAAATTGTGCTGCCTCTTCGAAAGTCGAAGGATCTCTAGCTCTAAGTGTATTACCATATTCTGGTAGTACTCCTACCATAAAAGCTTGTAAAACTAGTTTTTTAATCATGGATTGTTGTCCTAATAGTTCCGTCGGGTCTGATGACTCAGCCCTTGCCGCTCTAGTGAGATTAGAGTAAATTTTTTCAACCTTTTGAGTGAATTCTAATATGCTTTCTTGTCTGTTTTGTTTGCACGTCTGCAATTCTAGTAAAAATTGACTGAACGGTTTACTGTGTTGGAAATTTTCTAATAGAAATGTTTTACATTCTAACCAATTTTTAAGATTTCTACATGATATGATCGCGTCTGCTTTTCCTGATATTCGAGACAATATGTATTTGTAAAGGACCGGTTTTTGGTGATCTTTTGCTATTTCCGTAGCGTAGTCGCAGTTTTTTACGAATTTACTAAGTTCGTTTGATTTGCCATCGAATGCTTGAATAAAGGAGGTTAAGAATTCTATAGGGTAAGTGTCAAAGTTCGTCAAGTGTGCGTCTACACTAGCTTTTTCTACGGGTTTCGACATTTTAAATGTTAATTAAATGAATATTTTACTTTAATTGTTTTTAAATTAGTAATTTTTACTTTTTAGAATATGGGAAAATTGTTTTTCTGCTATTTACAAACAACTCTTTAATTGCAAACACGTTCTTTTACTTTAAAAATCGAAAGTAAGGTTACTCACAGTTTAAATGACATTTTCTTCTTTTTCCTCTTCTCTTTGTCCTCTTCTTTAGATGGATCCTCGCTCACGGTGTTTTCCTAGACCTTTAATTTGTGTTCTCAAAGTATGGACTTCTTGTCAGCGCTGGATCCCACTTCTGACACCAGTTTTTCTTATGTTCCAAAAGGAAAAGAATGTTTTTCTTGGAAGAGACGTTTATTGAGGTTGTTGAAGACTAATGATTTATCACTGCATAACTGCAGCCCAGAAGTAACTCGAAGTATCAGTAGACTCTCCAGAAGTAACTGGAAGTAACTGATCATTGATACTAGCAGCCCTTTCAATTTATACTGCTAGTAGTCAAATATTGTAAAAGAAACACAAACAGCTATTGGTAGATATTGCATGGAAAGTTACTATATAAACAATACAATATTCCATATCTAGAATTGGATGGGTTGGTAACAAGCAATCTATACTAAACAAATAATAATGCAATATGTATTGCAAGCAGAGACATGTTCTATCCTGAATGGACTCTTGGTCCCAAAGTCCATAACATTAGGAATAAAGAGAACCTCCAAGTTATTATAAATAGAAAGAAATGAAAATATAACACAAATTGGTTTTAATTAACAATTATAGATAAAAAGATGAAAATCATTCTATAAAATAAAATTTAATCCTTGCTTATGAGACTAATTCTACTATTAAATGTGATGAATACTTAATAAGATATTTAATGACAATGGAATAAATAAATAAAACTCTTTTACTGTATAGATCCCATTTTATCTAAACCAAATTATAACAAATGCCGATACAAACTTTTCATCAGTTAATTTTTTGTTAGATTTTTGTTGTTGCTTTTCTTCACAGGTTTTGGTTCATATCCCAATACCAGTCCAAATTTACAATTTTTTAATTATATTCTCATTTAGGTATTATTGAACTTAACTTAAATGATCCTAGCAGTTAATTATATAATTTGTAAATAATGTGGGCGTTATGTGTATTTGGTTATTGCATATTGTCTGCAAATGCATTGTTCCCATTGCGTCATCTGACCATATCCATCGACATTTCAATCACCAACGCCCACAATCGGTGAAAAAAAATATGCAATAATAATAAATAAATCCAATATGAAACAAACGTGTTTTTTGCTCTTCTCTAAATTTTGGCTGAGGCCAAATCGGGCACTAAATTCATCCGATATTTGTCTCGTGTATTAGAGAAACTCTTTGTTTGAAGGCATGCATTCTTTGTTTTGATCATCCGGTGGTATTTTAATGGTAACCGATATGTGTATATATACAAATAAGTAAACGTGGGTTACTGTTACTTAGACGATTGTTTGAATAGAACAAAAAAAAGAAAACAACCAAATAGGTAGTACATACTTTAACTTGTGTGTAATATAAAAACAGCTGTGAAACTGTTGCGCGTGGGCGACGCAATACAATACGGACTATTAAATGAGTAAAACTATTAAAATCATTTTAGAATATTGAATATTCATATGAAAACATACCAGGGCATCCACTTATTGCATTAACTTTTTAAAGAAAACGCCTTCGCAAAGATTTAAAAAAAAAATAAGAAAATTGAAACCTTTAGATTAGACATTAAACTAATTATTTCCATTATTGTATTTATTTGTTTTGATGCAATAGACCTTCAAGTTATTGAATATCGGCAAGCTTATAACGCAGAAATTAAAATAAAATTAAAAAGATTTTTTTCGGAATAGGTAGATAAATAAATTAAAAATATCATGACATATGGAAATAACAAGGATGATATTGGGTCATGTAACTATCAGCTAAATGTACGATAAAATAATTAAATAATAAATTATCTCTATGTAACATTCAACACAACAATATTATTATTCAATAATTAATGTTTTATTTACATTAAAGCTTTTGAAATTATATTAAATAACAATCGATCTTCATCAAATTGTTGGTCAAAAAAAGGTTTAAATTGAAATTAAACAGGTTTGAGTTGTAGTGAAAACTCTTTATCAAATTGTTTCTGATACTATCATGTTGATTTTGATTTGAATTAATTTGAATAAATCTGTCGATTTTTGAATATAAATAAATATATATATAACTTTTAGTTTACATCCATAACACGCATCCATATAAATTGAAAATTCTGAAAAAAAGATTATTCAAAACGATCGAATAGAAAGGGGCAGACGAGTGTTTATAATCCTAATATTTCACAAACCAATGTTTGCAAAGGTCAAAAATATGATTCGTCTACTTATTCGAATATCGCCATGGGGGACAAAGTCTAGACTAAAAATGACAGCTTTTAATATAATACTACCTTCGAGATCAAAACAATAAACGATTATTTCATTTAATTGTATTATATGAAGTATGAAATTTCATTTAAAACAATACAGTAATCCTCTTCGTGTGATATTTTAGATAGATACATATTTGTAGGTATATTGTAAACTACACACATACTGAATGCTCCGCTTTGCTACCAGAATATTGCATTATACTACAGACTTTGTCAACCTTTTTAATCAAAACAATTACTAAAATTATTTAATGACATATTTTTTAAGTAAATATAAGTTACGAAAATCATATTTATATTTAATGAGTAAATAAATAAATACGATAAAGATCGTTAAAAGTAACGTGAGTATTGTTGGTAAGTTACTTGCAATTGCAATTATAATGAATGATTATGAAAATGACGAAGGATTATGAAAACCTAAAATTCATAATTATAGCCATTTTTTATAAACTTCATTCCAAACTTGCCTTTATTCGAAGTGGGATTTATAAGTATATGAGAAGTCGGTATTTTGTCGAATTTCGTGGTAAATTATTAAATTTTTATATTATAATTAAGTCATGAATATCTTTAAGATAATTTACAGAAACCAAATTAATTTTTGGCACTTTTTTTATTTATTTTGAATGTAAGTTTGGGATACAAAAGGCCAAAATGGAGAGAAATAAATCATAATTTAAATAAAATAATTATTTATAATTTCAACAGTAATAAGGAGTGAGTACTTTCGACTACCAACTTGTAGTCATCTTCACAACTTGACTACAAGTAGAAAGTAATCTGACTCCGTAATAAAATTACTGTGGAAATTACAAATAAAAATCTTCTTTAAATTGTGGAATTCCACCAAGAAGTCAACACTATCAACAACAAAAAATAAGCCCGACTGCTACTGATTCTATATTTACTTATTTTGAGAAAGATTCAACAAGCTTTGATTTTTTCTGTCGGTGATTTTAACTATTACTAGTCACCGACTTAATAATCAATATTTACCTTACAATCCAACAAATCAGAGTAAACCTGGATCAAGACGATCGGTCGGGATGTTATTAATGTTATTGCCGATCTCCCAGTCGTAATAACCGATCAAATCAATTTAAAAATTCTTGACTTGAGTGGGATTTGAACCCATGACCACAGTATTTGTAGGCATGCTTCTTATCCCCTGAGCTATTACGCTGGTATTATTACATTAAATTAGATTAATAAATACACAAATCCTTGTTTGTGGATAATATTTGGTTGGTTAGATATGTACATAATGTGTCGGTAACCGGTCTTCCGGTGCACCGGTTCGCGACCTGTCCCGGTACATAATGCATTCGATAGATCGATAACTACAATCAATCCGGAACATACACATTCCAACCCAATTTACACCTCCACATACGTATGTTGTAATAATGTACCATTTCATGAAAGGAATATTTAATCGTATAGATAAAAGGTTTGATTTTAAATTATATTAGTACGCGTTCGGATAGTGAAAAGATTGTTAAAACAATAAGAGGTTGTGTAGTGGTGACAGTAATTGAAAAGTCTGCAAACAAATTAAGTACGTGCCGGGTTTAAAGTCCCCAAAAAGGTTCTAAAATACTACACAGTATTGTATGTAGAGAAGGCTCAGTATAATACAATTTAATCAAGGAGAGGGTATGTTTTTCTATCCCTTCATTGCGACGTGTTGGTGAGTATTTTCATTAAAAATGTTATTTGCATAAATACGACTAAGGACACAAAACACCCTTCATAAGATCAATCGACCTAAATAACTTTTAATTTGTTTAATTTTTTAAATTTATAATTGATTCTGTTGCTTAACTTAATAATACATAAATCAATACAAAAGTTAAGGCCTAGAGTAAAGGCAAAGAATAAATTTATTCTACATTTGCTGTAACTTTAAAACAAATAAGTGTGGTTATAAAATAAAAATATATCAGGCCGATCCACATTTTTTGTGAATTTTATAAAAAAAAAACAATATATCTATTGATGACAATCAATGTTACATAATATATTCCATTCTATTACCAATGAAACTACTGAAAATTTTATGAGCTTATCTGATAAATAATAAATTAAATTTTTTTAAAGATGACAATCAATGTTACATAATATATTCCATTCTATTACCAATGAAACTACTGAAAATTTTATGAGCTTATCTGATAAATAATAAATTAAATTTTTTTAAAGTGTTACTTATCCAACAAGAGCTTGTGGCTTTTATGCAAATAAGTTGAATTTAATCATCTAGCGTTTTCTTATTGACTATTTTTTTCCTCCATTATCAATAATTTAACGACCTCTTTTAAATAGAAATATTATTGTACTAGAACGATTGTTATTTTAAAGAACAAAAAACTCGTTTATCAACTGACCTAAGAAATAAATATTAATATAAAAACTTTCTTTGGTATTTTATAGTAGTTTGAAACAACATAAATAATATATTTACTGAATTTCAATTTTAATACAAAATTACCAACACTGTCTTATTTAAAATATGTTTAAATACTGAAAATTTATTTGAATCGGAGGTAAGATGAATAAGGTGTGAGGGAGGTAGTAAAGGCAGCTAGTTAATTTGCATGTAGATAGATGTTGTCGTAGCGCCCAACGATACTTACTACGCCGTAGTCGCTGGCATTCATATTATACCCTTCGTAGCAAAGGCGAGCTTCCTCTAATATATGCAGGATCACACATACATATACCCAACACGCCTTAAAATTTAAAAAATCAAACAATATATTTTTTTTAATAACAACCCCGGTGAGAATATAAAAAATAGTGTTTATTGAAATAAAATCTCCATTTGATGTATCTTACTGACATAATCTCGTGCTTGATCTTACCTAAAATGATATTATATTTAATAATTAAAATTTATTGTTATTTTGCAATGCTTTCATTATTCTGAATTTAACTGTAAGTATCCTTCAATGATGAATATTTTATTAAAAATTGAATGTAACCTTAAAATTTTCCTTTAAGTTCATTAAATTAGATTATATAAATGGTACCAAATAATTGAATTTTTAATTTCTAACTACTTTCCTATGTATATTTACATCAATTTGAATTGTCTTAAGCTTGTATAATTACTAATCGGAGACCAAATAACGCTGTTGGTATTTTTTTAACAATACACTCTCAAAAGTGCAAGCCTAGGACAATTATACTATAATTTATTAAAGATATATACTATATATGTATACAATAATAGTTAAAAAAATATCCCTTATTTTGCTCCTTACACATTATAGGATTGCAAAAATGTGGGTTATTATTTTATTAATTACTTCAAGAAACTACAATTTGATTATTGGTAACATATCAAAAATATTTTAAAAGGTGTTCATTCAAAAAGAATATAATAAAAGTAGTATCAGGAGATAAGACGCGTGGCTACAAATACTGTGGTCATGGGTTCAAATCCCGCTCATGTCAAACATTTATAAAATGGTTATTACGACTGGTGGATCGGGAATAATATTTACTCTGATTTGCTGTATTGTAAGGTAAATACTGATTATTAAGTCGATGACCTGTGTGACTAGTAATAGTTAAGATCACCGACAGACAATTACCCTCTCCTAAAAAAGCGTAAATAAATAAATAAATTTTGCTCACTAATTATGATAAGTTTTGAATAGTGTAAGAGTTCTCTTGATATTATTGCGAAGACTTTGATCATAGTACTGAAAAATTATATTATATAATAAGTATGGAATCTCTTTAGTTTAATAGAGGGTAGTTTGCGTGACTTTAAACCCATAAATGTGTAGTGATATTTTATTGTCAATTTACAAGTGTAGTGCGGTGACATGCACAAGAACCTTGGTTATAAACCTCTTGTGGCCAGAACACATGACCTGCTCCTCCATGACCTGTCATCCTAGTTAATTATTCACACCACACCATACTGACCGACCACTATATCAACACTGACGACTATTACACCATGTATGTATGTATGTATTCACTACTATTATACAATTTAAATACTCCTTTGTATAGCTTCAAATTAAAAATTTATGCTACAAAAGGCTGGGCTTTTAGACACGTGCGAAATAATTTTAATCACGTTGAAATTTGAAATCTAAAAAAAACTAACCCAGTTACTGAAACCCGGCGAATGAAAAATTGCGACGTGGTAAAGTTTTCACTCACAAACAAGAAATCACAAGATTAAAAATGTTATTAAGAAAACGTTTGTCACGCCTGACGCAAATTAAAAAAAAGGTCAAGGAAATCCTGCAACCAAGCCGTAAAAGCACAAATAAATATATATATTTTTTTAATATTTTATTTAAATTATTATTCATTTTGATGGGATGATTTATTGGAGACCAAGACATATGAGTTGTAAATCTGGGAAAAATTTATTGCAGATTTAACATAACAAATTGTCATGAATATAAACAACTTAAATTAATGCAACATTGAAGTTAACATGACATAATATACCAACAGATTCATTAGTTATATATATATATATATATATATATATATATATATATATATATATATATATATATATATATATATATATATATATATATATATATATATATATATATATATGTAAGTAATATTCTGATGTCTCTCTATCTCTGATGTTGGATGTAAGAACGACTGTACTGATGACGATTAAAATATATAGCTACTTATATTTACTTGCATACTGTGATAATATGAGTAAAATAAAATAAAGGTTCAGTTACCTGGTGTGTAATAAGTAATCATGGCCCATGGGCTCAAATTGAAATAATAAAATATGTTTGATTGGCTCTTACAATTGGAGATATTATTTGTAAAAAATCGATCGGGAATTCTCTCCTTAGGAGTAACTGTAACAATTAAATTGATCGCATTTGCGTTCATATAAAACAAACCAAATCACACCTAACAAAAAACAAATAAAAAATTAAATACGTAAAATGATGCCATTTAAATTGAAATGTTAATCAAGTGGGTGATGAAAATTCTCACCTTATGAAGAAATTATTCAAAGACGTGACGCGCTTTGAGCTGCCGCATTTCCGCGAAATTTAAATTCTTAAAATATTTTCGAGGACTGAAGAACCACTTAGAGTTGGTCTTGTAAAAAAAGGATTAATGATATGAGAGTTTGAGGGAAATGACTGCGTGGAACAGACACAGAAATACTCAGGGTGCAGCTGCTTACCCAAAACACTGCACCTGTATACAGGTGAACTTAACAATCAACACCTTAATACAATTTTACTTATACCTACACTCTGATCATCATCGCTTAAATAACGGATTACCATATGAGCCTTTTGTTTCATTATTAAAATTAAATTTTTCACTTATACTAATATAAATACACATTATAGGATTGCAAAAATGTGGGTTATTGGTTATTAATTTCATTCATCGATCTAAGAACACACAATTTTATTATTGGTAACATTTAAAAATTATGTTAAAAGGTGTTCATTCAAGATGGAAATGATTAAAGTAGAACCAGCGTAATAGCTCAGGGGGTCATGGGTTCGAATCCCACTCAAGTCAAATCTTTTTAAATTGGTTATTACGACTGGGAGATTGGGAATAATATTAATAAATTACGATCGATCGTCTTGATCCAGGTTTACTCTGATTTCCTGGATTGTAATGTCGTTAAGTCGATGACCTGTGTAACTAGTAAGAGTTAAGATCACCGACAGAAAATTCAATCTAAAATCTATAAATCCTCTCAAAAAGATCAATAAATAAAGTGAATATCTGATGATTTTACCAACTGTCGATTAAGTTTAGTGGATAAAACACTGAGCGCAAATATAGAGACGCAGATTCGAGTCTTGGACGACATGATTAAATAATACAAACATTGAAAAAATAATTATGATTTTCAGTATTCAATTATGTGCATTAAAAATAACTCATTATTTAATTATATGTTAAATGAATAGATGACGCATACAATATTTTCTGTCCTGTCCACTCGCAACTGATTAGTGCTTAGTACGAGTTCGAACAGCAAGTGAAGAGTAGGTACATTAGTTTTTGATGGCGATTATTTTTGTGTCCATCCTGTCAAACAATTTTGATGTTATCAAATTTTATTTTTTCTCACGCACTGTCGTCCATCAATAATATAATATTATTTTAAAACGTATCAAAATCACGCTTTTATTTCTGACCGTGAAGATTAACACGTCCGTGGGTGGAAATTGGATACTTTTTGAAGCGGTTGCCATGGCATATAACTATCGATCAAGCATATTTTCAAATAAAATATTAATTTGGTTATAATTTCGTCACCGCACGTATTATCTTGTCTAATTTATAGACTTCGTCGACTAGACTCATCCTTTTACGGGTGTGTAGGCTTTGTAGGATCCAGCCTCCTGCAGTGATCCTGGCCTGGACCACACAAGAAGTTACTCCACATGATTTCAATCTTTCTCACCTTATCACAACTTAAAGATATAAGAAGTGCTGCTTCAGCTCTGATCGTCTCGGACGACAAATATGCCCATTTGAATAACACACACCAAAACTTGTTTTATTCTATTTGTTTTCTTCCACACCAGATAGCATCTTTAAAATTCAAATTGAGCCTCTTTGTATATTTTCACATTATGTAAACATGAACTATTTATTACCATAACCATACTGTAAATCAATATTATGTGTTCCATGTCATCATTTAATATTATAATCAATTAATTATTCATTACATACAACTTTTTTAATTCGTAAAACGACGTCAATGACGCACTTATTTTTAATGCGTCAAACGTAGATTACATAAATAATAAATAGACGAAATGTCTTCATTAAAATATACATATTTTAAATAAACTTTTCACTAAAAAAATATTTCCTTAGCTTGTGGTGATACTACCGATATATTAGATAATTTAATTTAAATATCAATATATCGCGGACCAAGTACATGCAATACTAATTATCTCACTCAGACTCATCTACTTGGTCCACTACCTTGATATTTATACATCCAGTTTTCTGACATTCTTCCCGGAGATGATAAATATCAAGATGTCGGACTAAGCAGACGATTTTGTCAGAGGCAACACTAATTTTCTCAGTCAGACTCGTCTGCTTGGTCCGTCATCTTGATATTTATACATCACTTCCTGGCGATATCGACTAGGCCCGCTTTGCACGATCTGTTCATATAGTGCACGTATTTTATATAAAATAAACATAATTATTAAGAGCGTATTATTTATATAAATCCAATCCTTCTGACCTTAACAATTTTATTTTAAAATATTTGCTTTGCTTAAAAAAATAATGATAAAACAAGAAGATTTCTTATTATTATTGATGATTTTTACAAAAATATTTTAATATCTCGTATTCATGCAGTTAGAAGAGAACGGTGGGCCAAGTTGGGCAATATAAAAAAGACACGCATAAGGGCAAAAAATCAAGCCATCACCTATCAAAAATATTCTTCGAGAATCTGTCGACCAGATTTGGTTTGTCCCTTTTTTGTTACCCGACTTCTCTCCTTCACAAAAGGACAGGCACATATTATAAGAAGGACTATTCTAACCATACCTCCCTAATACTAATACCTCATACAAAACAAAAGGACCGAAGGTCGTCCTTCACAGACTGTGTTGATAAATCGTAAGAATATAACTTTGAATTATTACATTCACATGATTGACTGACGTTATGACGTATGTAAATAGAATAGAATAACTAAGTCTCCCATAAAATTTATACCTAGTCATAGTTTCGTCTTATTTTCAATCCAATCAAATACAATCCTATTATATTCATCATGAAAACAGATACACAAACCACTTCAGAAGAAAAACGATAATATATTAGATTCTCTATTTTAGCAATACTTTGTTTTCTTCTTGTGATTTTCCATAGAGTAAATAATTTTATGTGAAATCATAACATTTTCATTATTTTCGCTTGAATAAACATTGATATTAAATATCAAAAAACAAGCAAGTCATAATAAAATAAACTTTAATTCTAAATAAGTTGATTCGTCGACTAAGCCTTTCATATAGTTAAACTATTATATAGAATTTAATATACAAGCATAAAATTATAACCAAATAATATTCATTGTTCATATTCAGGGTTGAAATTGTCTACGATAAACTTAAAACTTGAGGATTTAAAGATTTTTAAATGTAAAAGACAAATTTGTTCCCCGTATTTACTTTTAAAATCCATTTGAAGGAATATGAAATTGTATAAATACACATATAAAATGACCAAAGGTTTAAGCGCCCCAAGCCATGCCTGACCGTGGTGGACGCATCCAGGGAATTTTTCGTCGGATTATCAACACCGCCCCCGTTCAACAAAAAAAGTGTATCATTACGAACGTCAAAGAAAGGAAATACCAAAAAAATAATAGAACCGAATAGGCAGAACGGGGAATGTGGCCGCGAATGAATAAGAGAGAAAGGTAGCCGAAACACGTGTGTTTTCGTGGGTCTAATTGTTGTCTGAAACGGTATGTCCTTTTTGTGAAGGACCCACTAAATAATAACTCCCACTAAAACCTACTTTAATCGGCTCAAAGAACCCCAAGACTATCGCCGTAGCCACTTTGTGATCTACTATTCTCCGACAGAACAAATCATATAACATGGTCGAGTGGCCATTCGCCGAAGAAATTATTAAAATTATGTACTTTAATTTTATAAAGTGATAATGTGTCAACAAGTTTAAATGAACTAAAAATTTATAAAATTTATTAAACCAACAATTGAATAAAAAAGTTACCTTTAATGCAATGTTTTTAAAATACAAAAATCAATGTGGTTTATAATTTAAAATTTACATAAAGGCCAAACGGGAATATTTATGTTGGTTTTTCATGTGTTTTTGTATTAAATCTTGCTTTGCTTTATACCTGTTAATTTCAGGGTGAACTTTTATCGGTGACAATATTTTATGGGAAGATAAGGATCTCAAAATATAATTATTAATATCAAAAATGTGTTTCTTTTTATACTAATTATTAATAAAAAAATGATTTAATAATTAGACAGATAAATTGCAAAAAATATGATTGACAATTTGTTTATTGATACCCCACCAGCCTTTCAAATATTATCGCTTATTAGAAATTCAACCTGTATTTGCAAAAATTATACTTTTTGCATAAATATTCATAAATAAAATGTATTTGTTTAACTTTTTTATAAAATCAAAGCGATGCGATCTGAAAATCAAGTCGACAAAACTGTCTGGCCGTGTCTTTTTGTTGCCCTGTTCACACAAACCCACCCATACTATTTTCTTGGAGGCTTCTTTTAAAATGAATTGTTGTATTGGATAGAAGGTTGTAGCCACAAGAACCCGACATAACAAGCTTATATCATTATCAAACAACCAAAAATAACGTTTATTTAAGAGCATATCGTATCGGTTTCTCAGTTACAACAATCAATTGACCTTTTGGTTTAAATAGATAATATGAAAGGGTTGTTGGTAACACGTTGTGAACAACAGCCGTCTGATCAATATCCATTAGGGGCGATTAAACCCTATACCGCAGTAGCAAATAATAGTTTATCAAAATCTAGCCCATTAATTGTAAGGGCCGTGAAGCAATCAGTAAGCGATTCGGGTACAGAAGCGTCATCTAAGGGCGGCATAACCACCCCCAACCACCCTTTAATGCCACCCTCTATGCCCGTATTAATAAAACAATAGGCGACTTCCGCTGTTCACTAAATTTCACAGAAGCCATATTCAGTCCTTAACCCTCCACGAACCGCTTAAATTTTTCTTATCTTAAAGATATTATTAATACATATAAGATAACCATAGTAATCTTATGCTGTGGTTACACAGTCGACCATGCCAGAAAAGTTAAAACAAAGAAGTTGATAGTAACTAGCCCGCCAGTAGCTAGTTGTCCACTAGCACTGTGTAATCACGGCATTTGATATAATTTTAAAACAAGCAAGAAATTCCTCAATATATTTATTACTTTGAAATTTAAAAAAAAAATACCTTTCCCATTAATTTTTATGTTCTTTAATCAAATATAGAGCAGCGTTGTGGCCCAGTGGTTAGTGTAACGGATTCGTAAGTGAGACTATCCGGTTCGATTTACGGCACCGGCAAAAACGGTGTCCACTGATGTCACTTTGTAGATCTACTAGATCTAAAGGAGGAGTGGGTTGGCCTGGGACACTACCTCTACTATATTCTCCCTTAAAGGCCACGAAGGCCTGGCCGACCCCCAATAAAAAGGGACTCCCGTCAATAGGGAAGGCGTCCCGTAAATAGAGTCATTTATTTTTCTATGCGGCTATTACGCAATGCGAGTTACTCCCTGTCAGTGGACAGGTCGTAATGTAAAACCTACCCTTCAACCCACCACCACCTAGTCAAATCCACTGAGGCACACACATACATTATTTCTACATTAGTTTTCTTCCATAACACTTCATCTTATGTCACCAATATATTTTATACTATTCTTGTGAAAATGATCTTGATTGTAATATACAGGTTAAGGAAGGCCGCAAGTATCCCCTTCATGGAGCAACACTTACGAGGGTCGAGTTAACCCGCACATGACTAGTCCCGGTCCCGATTGACCATAGGCTTCTCAAGGATTATTCACCCACCGCCCATCGCCACCCACGCCATATCCTCTTCACAATAAATGACCGCCTTTGGATTGATTTATTCACATCATACCCTAACGATATGACATTTGATATTTTGTCCGCGACATCCGCCCAACCCAAAAATAACTGCCCTTTCTTTTTACACAAAGAAAGCCCGATACAGTCACTCAACATAAAAACAGGAGAACACATTGCATATTTAGTGAGTGCAGAATTGGTTGGGTTTAGTCGCGACACTTTTTTACACAAAATAGCTCTCTCATTTGGATGGATACAAAAGGCTCCGCACCGAATACATAATATGGCAAAAAAGTAAACCGAAAGACGAACCAGTGCCGATTTGACAGGGAACACGAGCTACAATCAGAAGTTTTCAAAAACGTATTTTTATACAAATGATTTTCATAGTTTATTTTTTTTGACAGTAGTTGTGGCAACCCTATAAAATAATATGTAAGTACCATAAGCGTTACATACATATTTATGCATCTTTTTTTGGTGGGACAGATCGTGTGCAAAATACCAAATAATTTGCCATAAGGAGTTACGATTTCTGAGAACCATTTATTTATTTCCATTTTAGAGTAATTTACGATCGAAACTCATCGCCGGGACATTAATGAAGGCTCCATTTGAATGACTCAACATTTGAGCATTTTTTATAACCCGTGTGAGGCTGTTTTAATTTAATTTATATTTAAGTGACGAGAATTATTATATTTTAACACCTTTCTGTGTTTAGTTTATATTTAATGAATATAAAAGTCGCGTATAATGATTAGTTGTTAAGCTGAAATGCTTTTTTTATGTCAAATGTGCGCAAAAGTGGCGTGAAGATCCCAAACAGAGAACAGAGAGTGTCATTCAGAATCAAACCACGTGTCCCATATTTCATCATCACCCCCGACTGGCGGCAAGGGTGGCTATATACCAGGGGTTCTAAGAAACCACCCGCGCCCTCTCATACAATACCACCCTGTATAGCATAAAGAGAGAAAGAGCAAAGATATCGAGCAGACAGAGCAAGAAAGAGACACAATTTAGTCGGGAGCTGTAACCTTTCTGTTGAGTAGTCTGGGGCGGTAGTCTAACAGAGCCGCATCCCTCACCCTGTTTCCGCACAAAAAATATACACAATCAATTTTTCGACAACGACAACAATGACGCAATAAAACTAATATTCGAATCTAGAACAAATAGGAACTGTATTGGACTCTCCACTAATAAATGTAAAACATCACCAATTGATAATATCATTTGGAAGTAGTTTATAAAAAACAACAACAAAATGTTTAAAAACAAACGTTTACCAGCCCTGAAATTCACGGCGAGTCGCTGAAAAAACCGGCGACCAGATGAACGCGTATCACAGAGTATATTCATTTCAAACAAGCAATTAAGGGGTTACGTCGTATGTTCAGGGCCATAGAGGTTAGATTCGCCCCTCCGGATCTGGTCACTTGAGGCATTACGCCCCTGAGAGGAGCACTCAGCCTCAGTAGTCACAGTCTGGGGGTGGCGCAGTGGTGTGAGGGGTGACACAAGGGTGAGAGATACTCTGTAAGTAGAACCAGGGATGGGGTCGACCTGCGGACTGGGAAATTTATATTACGAATTATCCCGTTAGACTCTGAGAATGAGAACTGCGTTGATTTAATCTGTTTACACTTGTAATACAAATAAATAATATATGAAAATGAAGATTTTAATAAATTATGAAGTCTTTCCGGTTCGGATTATTAGTTTAGACAAAAGGACGATATAGTCATCCCTTGAGACAGTACGCTGCAAATAGCCTTAAGCATGGCGTAGTAAAGAGTTGATTACTCCTGCTTTGGTACTGGCCACAACACATCTCCGCTAATCCTTCACAACCCTCAAACTTTTCAAATTATAACAACAAAAAAAACCCCTCTATACCATTTAGTCCAACTATTCAATTGTGGTTTTCGAGAAGCAGTCGCGAAGCCCGAACAGCAATTTAAAAACGACGCATTATGTCGTATCCAAAGTATCGCGCGGGGTGTCGTTATTGTGAAAGTATGGCAAAATCTTGAAAATCGATTTGGCGGGAGGATGGTGGAGTTTGTAAAGTTTGACTGGTGGAAGACAAAGCCGAGAGAAGGGTCTAGTCTCTCCACAATCCTCACACTTCTGTATCAGATACACCAGACGTTGTTCCATGTGAAATCCTTGTGTGTACCATTTCAAACTAACTCCAATTCAACTGATCTTATATTGCCCCACACTTGTTTGCTTTAGTCAGCATTTAAGTGCCATGTTGACTCGAACAATAATTGAGGTGCTCTTCAATTTGTTTCGCTTTGAATGCGGTGCTTAATTTCATTAAGGGATTCGTCGAAAGTTGTCGCCCGGGGCGTCGTCCAATATTAAAATTTACTCTTCGAACCAGGGTTCTTTTGATGAAATTCCGTTAATTAAAGGCAAAATCTACCAGCGTCGGCGAGAGAAATGTATTTGTATAAATTTAGATGGTGAAAAAGTGAAAAGGCGGCGCCACAGGCCAGGCGGAAGCTCGAAGCCCTAAAGAAAGCCCTACACTAAACTGAAGGAGGACTTATTTTATAAAGGTGGTGGGCGAATGACCCTCCCTAATTGTCCACTGTCTTTTGAAGCACAATTTGGATACGTTTTCTTCATAAAACTCGCACTTAGACTAAATAAACGTTTCTTCACTTCATAAAAATATAATCAATTTATAAAATTGAACCATAAATCTTTATATACAAGCACTCAAGTAAGTATAAAAATAAGTATTATTTTCAGTGGTTATTTAGTTTATTAAAAAGATCCCCTCGCTAAAGAAAGTGAGTAAGAAGAGATTTATAGTGTGGCCGCCGTATTGGGCCGTGTCCTAACATATACACTAAAGCACACAAAAGGCTGTTCTAGGGAAATAATAAAACAGTAGTGGAATAAAAAAAGAGTCTGTACGAAGGGTGGCCTGGGGGTGGAAAGGGATGAGATGGCCAAGAGGCGACTTTAGGATGGGAAAAAGTGAGGTATAAAAAGACAGATTGGGAAAGCGTGCTTTTACCTAAATGTCTGCGGTTTATTTATTCGATATTTAATTAATAAATGAACATTTTTTTTTTTATAGGAAAATTCCTTGTCCAAGAAAGACTCTCGAAACACCCATCTTACAAGTGGCTGAAATCTAAACCTTCTCAGACCACGAAGGCCACCCGCCCCGCCCACAAAAACCACCCACCCATCTAGATACTCAACTAAATACAGAGTATTTTTTAATAATTGAAAAGTTTTCCATCCACAGACTGTGTATTTCAATTCATCTACTTATTCAAAAAAAAAATATTCACCCTTCGATAAAAATATTCTTTAATAAAGATTTTGATGTATTATTTGTTAATTGACATTATTTGTTTGTGACGATCGTTTGAGGAGCGGAAGATTTGGGTGAAAAGTTTTGATGAGATGCAGAAGAGAGAAAGCAGACATCTTGGCCGGTTATGATCGGAATCTCCCTATTACATTATATCTGGATGGGTAGGGTGAAAGAGTTAAGCAGCCTAGGGTTGCAGGGAGCAGCAGTATGGGTGATGGGTGGAGGTTTAGTTGAATACTTTGATGATTTGTTTGAAAGTCGACGTCAACCCTGCAAGTCAGCCACCTTCCACCCCTCTTTGCCCACAACTCACCACTTCATAATCACGATTTGTCATCGCTGCACTCACTTGACACCGTGTTTGACAATACCTATTCACAACAAAACAGAGACAATCAAAATATTTATTAAATGACTCCAATCCATATTATTACCTATAAAAATCAAAACAATTTTTTTTTAAATTGTGAGGTGGATTTTTACTGGATACTTAATATTTGTCAAGGTCGCCATGGGAATGTTCTACCTGATAAATAATCGTTTCAGTATTTACTTCATAGTCCTAAATATTAAAATATTCGTAAAAAATTGATAGTCGTGACGTCTGGGTGGAATTCTATAATAAAATAAATTTATTTAATGTAACTTGGATGTGTCTGAGCATACTTTTGACTACGATACTGGGTCTCTGAGGATGACTACAGGTTAGATTATATAAATTATATATTCTGTTAAAGAATTTACAAAAAAATTGGTAAAAAAAGTTGAATAGGACAAAAAAGAACATGTATAAAAATAAATAAAAGATTTTTAAATAATAATCATGAAGAAATATTTTATTATAATATCGAAATAAACTCTATAAAATTTCCCATTCAACATTAAAAATTAACAATATTTGTTATGTATAAAAAGTTTGAATATTACATTAATTGATATTACAATACATCATAGGATTTGAACTTAAGTGTATGGTGTATATAATTACTTTTTATCTATAACTAACATGAGAATTTTCATTTTTATTTGACGTTAGAGGTAATTTTGAGTTATAAAATATATGGTAAAAAAATAAAAACCAATATATAAATGATATGATATACTTATTATGTCCATAAACGCCAGCTTAGAAAAAAAGCCATTTGAAAATTTATAATAATATTAAAAATTTAACATTCATATCCACAATATGTTGGTGCTGTAATATTTCTTATGGATTAAATAGAATAAAATTGTAGAGTTGGTGTTAGTAGTATTTGATTTACATATTGGTAGTATGAATAACAGAATGATGATACTAAACATGAGGTATCTTTCGGTGATGGCGTCGCGACGCTTCTCCCTGGAAGTGGTGACGCCAACCTCCCGCTTATAAATGTAAATTTCTTCCCACAAGGCCAACCCGCCAGAGCACCCTCTCCAACCAGGACCCTCATCATCCCCCTGCATATTTCTATTTCATCCACTAACAACACCCGTCTTGTTTACCGTTCTGCTCATCGGAAATTTAGATGATGCATATTATCTCATAATATTTCACACTGCATATAATCGACTTGAAAGAAGATGCGTTGTGCTTGTTTTCTGTTTCACTTTATAGCATTACATCTTCAATGTATTGAGGAAATCACATCTTGCATAGGTGAGGCAGGTATATTTTGATCAACCCTCGTGTACATTATCCTTTACCGCTTTTTTCGCCCTCTTCCCCGGGGCTGGTACTCCGGCCCTGTTCCTTTCCCACCCTCGACCATCTATCTCCACCCTTTACAACCTACTGCTTCTTCTTCACCACCCACAGCCGGCCACCCTTCCCAGCAGCTATCAAGCTTTTTTCTACGCTTATTATTCTGTGTTTGGTCCTTATACAATTCCGGTGCCTTCCTTTAGCACGGTTGTTAACCACGTACGCTGCATCCCTGTAAAAGTGTCGGGGTGGTTCTATTCCCTGCGACAATTTCGGCACAATTTCAGATTCTATTCTTTTCACTTTCTTCTCCGCCGTGTGATGGAACGCTTTGTTGAGCACAATATAATATACCGGTTGGCGACAAATTGCCCTCACCTTTATTGTGTATCCCAATTTATATAAATCAGTTGCAAATTTACTCGAAGACCATCAGTGTTTGTTATTTACGCCCGATACACCCGAAAGTGATAAAATTCCCTCCCCTGGCTGAAATAAACGCACATGTTTTACATATAAATAGGCTTAAGGATTTATTACTTCGCTATTCTTAAATGCAAAGCAATGCAATTGAAATTAGCATACTGGTGAAAGTGTAAATTCAACAGGTCAACTTGGGCGTCCGGTGAACCCTTACAGCCACAATGAAAAATATTTTTTTAAAAAAATACAAGAATGTTTATAGTTTAGGCATTTTAATACCAACACAGGCAACGAACTGGACTGACATGTCTACATGCAACGTACGTGAGTCATATTGCAAAACATCCCCCGGGCATTAAGGCTTCTTTTTTGCGGCCACATTAAAAGGCTTATATGTATATGTTTACAAATATATAGAAGGATCCTGTGGCACTACTCTATCCTTTTGTCTGTACTGTTTTTCATAATCACCACAGCCTTTGTGCTACCGCTTCGCTTAGTAATCACTCGTCTGCCTACTTTAAAAAGCCCACACACTAATTAAATATAATAATAGCAATTGAGTGTATTACACGAGAGTGGCGCTTTACAGAATGTTGGTTTAATACGAAGCAACAAATAAAGTATCCACCAGAGGAAAGTATCTGTTTTGTCGAGGATCCTTTGTTTTCAAGCACAGCAGCTTGTCGCCGTTTCCGCTCGGCAAACTTCGGCAAACTTCGGCAAACTTCGGCAACACTCGGCTTCTGTGAAAACCGGAAACTGCTTCCGTAATACCGACACACTCATCACTTACAGGGCTGCCATCAATAATTAATTATTATTTATTGTAATCTATTAAAAATATCATCAACTGAAGGTAAAGTAACTGAACAATGTGTTATTTAATTAATCTTATTGACGATTTACAAATATTAGGTCGGTCATGTCAAAAACCATTACGAAGAATATAAGTATTATTATTAGATGGAAATATATATATTTCTAATTTCCCTTTAATACTGTGTACAATATATTCTCTCAGTGTAATAAACTTATTGATTTTTATTATAAAATTTGTTTATTAAATATAATTTGCATACAATGTTTTGATATATTATGATTAGATGTTACAATACTAATTGTATAGACTAAGTATTTTACTTATTTTAGTACGTAGTACGATAGATTGATATTTAAAATAATTAATAACTCATAACATAATTTATGGGAAAAATACACTTGTAGAACTATATATATATATATATATATATATATATATATATATATATATATATATATATATATATATATATATATATATATATATATATATATATATATATATATATATATATATATATATATATATATTGTAATAAAATAAACTAAGAATAACAAAGAAACATATACTTAATACTATATGAATAAAACAAAAATATTTTGAAACACGAATATAGTAAAATCATCAATGACTGTGGAGACAGACAAAATCAAATGTGTTTGTAAAAAAAATATGTTAAAGAATTTTTATGAAATGTCTCTCAAACATTTCAGTGGTAATTTAAAGTTTCGCTTCTTTGTAACGTATTTGATTTTGTTATCATTTTGTATTAATGAGTTAGTGGAGAAGTTAACCATTTTTTTCATTTTGATAATCTCATGAATCTCTCTAAGGTACGTTCCAGGACTCAAGTTTAATAAAACTTATTGATTTATTATATTCTTTCCTTTTTTTTCGAATCGATGAGGACTATGATATCATTAAGACTCCTTGGAATAGCTTCTTGTAATGCTGTTTTGATAATATTTCAGTCTAACATTTATGTTATTTTATTTGAAATAAATACCTTGTCTTTAAATTTTATGGATTTTTCACTTATTTGTGTTTCCATAAAAGGGAATTTTTAATAATTACTTATATTATAATAATATTTTACAATAATTTAAATAAAATGTTGGGTTGTAATTTCTACAAATTTTCTGAATCACACACAGAAATCTGGGGGAACAACTAACAATTTTCGTAAAATTATGGAATTCCACCAATAAGTCAACAATATCAATAATTTTACAATAACTTTACTCTTATTTATTTAATTAATTATTGTGCTTTATCTACATTCATTACATAAAAATTGGTCTTTTATTCACAAGGATGACCTGTAAAGAAAAATTGTTGGTTACATTTTTAATCAAATTAATAAATATTGTCATCATTAATTAAAAAAATATATTGTAAATATATTTTCTTTATGCAATTTCTAATTTATATTTATAGTAGAAAGCTAACTACAATATTTATAATGAGTATTTTTAATGAACTACTACAATATTTATAATGAGTATTTTTTTTATTTTGAAGACAAAACAACCCTAGAAAAGTGGCTGTTTCGTATATATAAATATAGGGTTGTCCTTGTTCGCTACAACGATATAAAATGTACGTTTGACGAAGGTATACGAGGAAATGTTTTACTACTCTTAAACAAATACATGTAAGGGAATCACGTCTCTTTCAGAGCCTGAAAAAAGTTGATCTGTAATATATAAAAACAAACATTGACGCTGAAGGTGGAATATGGTGTAAAATTACCATACGTCGAGTATCTGACTCCCATAAAATTCCTAGGGTCGTTTTCATCCCCCCATGAAAAATGTAATTCCCGTACCTTTATGAAAGGACCTTCGGGTTGTATCTCACGCACACTTATACATACAACCTTACCTTTAAATGTAGGGTATTTATATTAATTATGCATTATATTCTATTTAATAATCATCTAAAAAAATAAGCTTAGTTATATATATTTTAAAAATAATTTTACCTACAGTAACGAAAGCCCATTTAAAATAAAATAAGGATACAATTAAGGATAAAACTCAATAGTATAATTTTGTAAACAGTTTTAAAGAAGTACTTTAGACTTTAGAAAATTACAAATTATATATTTTTTTAAATTAAAATATTGTCAAAAGTCTTCTATAATATTTAATGTGAAAGTTTTTATTAGGTAATAATTTATCAATTAAACTGTTGACTTGTATGCAGTAAATATTGTCTTCATTTTTAAATTCCATAGCTTTACAATGAATTCGATCAAAATTTATAAATAATTAATTCTATGATTTTTTCCTTATACTTTCCAGTTTATGTAATGTCTATAGAAATTTTCAACCCACCCTGGATTCAATGTATTTTAATACGAATTTATAATAATATGATAGTATATTGTTAATCATTGTTTGTTTGTGTTTAGGTATACTAAATATTTATTGGGATTTATATAATAATATTTATGTCATAGTCACAAAACTACACAATATTCAGAATGATGAAGAAGTGTAGGTACTAGTAATAGAGCTTAGCCATTTTAAGTACGATACCGTGTTATTGTTTGGAAATGATGTCAAACATACAAATATATGTATAATATTCAGCAGGAAGAGTTAGAATGTATATATATATATATATATAGTTATATGAGCAGCAGTATATATATATATATATATATATATATATATATATATATATATATATATATATATATATATATATATATATATATATATGTGTGTGTACACATACGTACACAATGACCCCTGCACGACCTTCTGTCTCCCACCCCTTGTACAACCTCTTCACAACCAACCCCCTGTACACTTCCGCCACCCTCACAGCCTCCTTATACAGGACATCACACCACAAGGCTCTGCAAACAATAAATACAATTACAAAAATCAACATGTCACTCAAATAAATTAATATATTTAAATTATTTAATAAAATTATTAAATAAATATATTTATATAAAATTTACTAATTTAATATAAATATATTTAATAAGAAATTGTCGTTGAGATTTTTAATTATTTAATTAAACACATATCTAGTTTTATTGTTACAGTGATCAAATTGGCAGCGACCAAGAAGGCAGATGCCTTTTTTCCATATAAATACACCTGCCATCACCTGTATTCCTGCCAACCTGCTGCATCACACCTGTCATTGCTCCTTTCTTCATAACCGACTTCGTCAATAAGGCCAACTAATTATTCATTGATATTATACAATGCTCAAGATTATAAGAATACGCTTTTATGACCGAAACGCACGATATGCGTAAGGTAAATATTGAATATGAAATGAACGTGTCATTTAAATGCGAATAATTATTTTATAACATGAATACTATATTTTTTTTATAAAAAAGGAAAAAAAAATCAATAAAATTATATTCTTATATTGAAATATTCCTGTTTAAGTAGAATGAAATAATCAAAAGCTTCGATTAGAAATTTCTCAGATTAAAAGTTGATAAATAACAGATTATATTTCTTTTTGAGTAACATAGCATATCTTTGTGAAAATTCATATATCGGATTACAATTATTTAAAATTTCAACAATATTCTTTAAAAAAATATTCTCTTGAAAATCATTGCATTTAATAATATCGTAAATGTTTCTTTTTCAAATACACTTTTCATAGGTAAAATGATTTATAAATTCTGTACACCTAAGTATAATTCATAAGATGTTTTGTATTATATGAACAATGTAAAATTTAAATTAAATAAAGAAATTACATAATTATTAAAATAAATTATATATTATTATTAAAAAAAACAATATTCAGTGATATGCATTTTGCCACCCCTGTTTTCGACATTAAAATATTGTACCTATATTTTTCTCTATTAAATCGCTCTTGGTAATACATACATATCTTATTAATTATGCTATTTAGACATGAATTTATCAGCACTTAAAAATTCATCCATATTTTTCACTCAAAATATGAAACTTTCGTAATTGTATTTAAAAAGCTTCATAATAGCAAGTGCCGTTTGCTGTTGGAAGCACAACATTAAATTATGCAAATCTGCTTTGATGAGCTTATTCAATAAATAATTACAGTTTGACTAATTAGTTAGCACGTGTTTTTGTTTATTTTTTTTTCATACACAAACAAACACCTGTACATTTTCGGCTGTAAAAAAAGTTTTAAGGATACAGTGTCCACGTGTCATCAACCACATGTTTAAAAAGACACCTTTTCAAAAGAATTTAAGAGTGATATATTACTTCAAATCTTTATTTACATATGCCAAAAACTGAGGACTTAAATTAAAAATTAAAAAACCTACAATTACATTGTATTTCATCGCATTAAAATTATGGGTACATCTTAATTTAAGAGACTATGCAACAAGTTGTAAATTTATGTGAAATCAATTAACATCTTTTAAATGAAAAATATAGATGAGCAGTTTTTTTGGATTTTGACTCCATACGTATTAATTATTAAAAATAAAAATCATGAATAAATGAACTTAACATATATAATTAATAAGAACCCAACATTCTTTTCATCATAAATTTAAATAAAGGGAATATCAATGTTTAATTTCCAATGAATGACTGATCTGGGCAACTAATCATTATCCACATTAAATAACCTGAGTTTTATCGAAAAAATCAATCAATCAATCTTGTTTTAATTAAAAATAAATCAAACTTGTAATGAAATATAAATAAAAAAGTACATACAAATATCAGAAACTTATTCATGAAGATATTTGGTGAAATTCTTATCTTATAATATTTACATTAATAATATATATAATTGACTAAGGTGTGTGGATGTTTTATGTTTGTATGTCTGTGCGGAACCATCAATCAACCATCAGTGTTACCAGATGGAAGATTAATATTTTATCAATAATTATTTTATTACAATTAACACATATCTAAAATCGCGAACCGGGTATTGTAATGATAATAATTAATTTCAAAATAAAATTAGAGATATTTAATAATGCATGATATATGAAAATTCTCAAAAAACAGTATTTATCGGGAAACTCGCTTTCTAAATATTATGATGATGAGTGTTGTCATCGTGTGAAAACCGTATTAAATTATTTTATTTATAATATCCTTTGAAAATTAAAACATCTTCTGGATGAAAAAAAAATTAACAACTTATTAAAAAACCAAGCAGAACATCAAAAAACATTAACAAATTGAAAATTTCAATTAAAATTGCCCTAGTAGAATACAAGCTAAAATAGCGCCTTTATAATAAACGTGTAGGTATATTAAGACAAACGACCCAAAATATTAAATTAAAGAAACACAAATGGTTGCATCTGATTTGTAAAAATGTTTTTGTGTTAATAACTCATCGATTTGTCTCCATATGTTTTTTAAATAATGTTCAGAGAGTTCAAGACACCTGTTTTGTAAATATTTGCACATGTAAGTAGATGATAATATAATATATTTTTATATAGCTTGCAAAATAATCATTGTCGGTGAATTTATCGATCGGCCACTCTGTGAAAAGTGGGCCAACGATAAGAGTGTATATGGATGTAAAGGCAGTACAGGAATAATGATATTAAGAATATCAAGGATATAATATATTTAGTTGGTACATAGTCTGTTTGAGATATGTTTACATGTATCTCCATGAAAGAATTCCGAGGTGGATGGAGTCAATGACTTGATGCTGCTTGCTGCACTCTACTACTCCTCACTCCACCACTGTCTCCATCAACACAATTCCTCAAACTGTATTTTTTTAATTATTTCAATTAATTACTGATTATTGGTGATGGTTGGTATTGGACTAGGAAGGCGTTTTATAATTTTTAAATGTGTCAATGGAAGGAAAAATAATGAAAATGCGCACAGCTTATTTACATCTGTCGATGTGACTTAACGTGAATTTGGATGCAAATAATAAAATAAACCGAGAAGCGCTCGAATCTCTTAAAAAAATAAATATATTTTGATTGATTATAATTTCTTTAAATCAACTAATAATTTTATTCTATCCGACATGCACTTTAAAGTAATGGATTCCCAAGCATACGTCACCGTAAATACGATATTAGAGTTACTTAGCTACACTTACGAATAGTTTTTTGTTAGTTAATGCCTCGTCTGAGCCTCGGTCGAGGCACTAATTAACTAAAAAATTATCAAAAGTACAACAAAGCAACCCTATTACCGTCTTTACGGTGTACGTTTACGGCGACGCACGCCTTGGAATCCCAACCTTAATTATAGATAAAGTGACGCAGTTATTTTCACACTTTGTTTTGTTAGGAAATGGTCATAAAAATAAATTTTAACGATGCAAAGTAATAAACAGTCACGATTAGTTTTAATAATAATATTGAATTAATTGTTATAAGGAAAATATTCTAAAGAAAATGTATACAAATTTCATATTAAATTGTTCTTTGGTGAAAATAACATCAAACACTCGATTCTCTTAATAACATTTTATTTATATTTTAAACATTAAATATGTCGTAAATTAATACGTATCCATATAATTAAAAAAAAACAAGTGTTCAATTTTATATAAAATAATTTAAACTCGAAAAATGTCATTGATGATGAAGTGGGTTTTTATCGTTTTTTTCCCAGAATATTAATATATAATATATATAATCGTCTATCATGTATGTATGTTGTATGTCTGTACGGATCCCTCAACCATCCTTAGAGTATATTTATATACATTTAATAATTTAAAAAAAATCAAACTTCTTTCTAATGAATAAAAAACAACTTATTAACTTCGTATTAAAAACATTTAAAAATGTTAAATAAATTCAAAATATTTTAAGATGTATTTAATTTGATAATGCATAATAATTCCACATTTATATACTTCATTTTTTAAATAAAAAAACCTTCTAATCGATTAAAAAAAAACAATTGAAATCAAATATGAAATCAAAACTCAAATATGACCTTCCTATTAAAAAACCAAGCAGAAGAAAAAAAAAAAAACATTAACGAATTGAAAATTTCAATTAAAATTACCCTAGGCCATAGACTTAATCTCACACTTATTAATTAATTATTGTATATTTATATTTAATATTTAATAAATTGTATATTTTGATATATTTTTTTTTAATACTAATGAAAATATTTGAACACCACGTGTATTCAGTATGGTCACAAATAGATGCATAAATATCGAAAACGTTCACAAACGGGGAACTTTGCCACATATTACTTACTCATATGCATTTAACCAACAATCTTATTATTATTGTATGTTTAAAAACAAATGTAATAAGTATGGCAATTAAAAACCGTTTTTTTTTATTAATATATAAATTGATTTTGTATTATTTTTTGTGTATGTTGTTAAATGTAAAACTTTTTTTTGAGTATGTATGTATTCTTATAAAATTGGCGGGCGAAAAAGCTTTTGTCGAGCTTTATTAGTAGTGACACCTATCGGCGCAGACCTTAACCACGCATTCGGCTCCTCGAAAGAGACAGCGCTATGCCGGTATAGTGTTGTCTCGCTCACTCTAATGGGGGAGTAAGAGGACGACTTGGCAACACTGCGCCATCCCAGAAATGTCTATCAAAAAATTTCTCTCACGTAAGCACTCACAAGTACATAAACCACATTCTAAATAATTAATACATTTACAATTATAATTGATTTAAAATCGAATTAAAAAAAATATTTAAAAAAAACGACACTGAATCGTATAAATCATACAAAAATGCGTGTTGTAACATATTAGTAATTAATCAGTATAATATTAACAGACATTTCACACGTGTTTAATATGTTTTAATATGTTTTAAATGTATTTAAAAAGTTTTCAAATATTTTTAAAAGCTTGGCGCCAACCGGTAGACGTATAGTGACATCTATCGATATTACGACGTTGTGCGAAAGAGACAACGCTATCTAAACGAAAAGAGACATGTATATAATGTCTCCAGGTGTATTGTAGTAGGATTGTTGTGTTTATTTGTATAGCTTATGAATAATTTGACCCCCTTTTAAGCCATTAATTGTTATTTTCTTTTCAAAATAAACATTTTTTATACCTTACATATTCACAGTCTTATAACTCTTATCCAAAATAAAAAATATACACGTACTACGTGAAGACGCGGGTTAATTTGGATGAGTCTTTATTTCTCGCTATTGGATTAATTTAATTAAATATAACTCTCGGTATTATTGTGTGCGGATATTTAAAGACTTTACGCACTGATTCCGATTTCATATTTTATCGTCTTCCAATAACCTAGAACCAACATTCATAGAAGACCAATAACATCACAAAAATACTCTTTATTAATATAGACCAAGGCTGAAATACTCAATTCACCATTGTGTTTATAATATAACTGGTTTCATATTAGTTATGCAATTTAAAAAAATTAATAAAAAAATATTACAATGCACAATTTAATGAAGATTTTTCTTTTACCCTAGATTGTTTATATGAGACCACTTGTGAAAGAATTACCTATTTTTTCTTAATATACTAAAAATGGATGAAATAAAATTACCATTGAATATCCCTTACATATATATAAAAATAATGAGAACACATTAAAGTTATATTTTAATTAATATTTGTAGATCAAATCTGAATGTTTACTCTTCAAATATAAAAAATATAAAGAGTGGGTTAGGTTAGGTTAAATTTGTTTATTATTTATATTGAGTTTCGTAATTCTCTTCAACAATTATTTTTAGAATTTAATTTACTAAAAATAGATAAAATAAAATTACCATTGAATATACCTTACATACATATAAAAATAATGAGATTACATTAAAGTTACTCTTTAATAATATTTGTAGATCAAAGTTGAATGTTTACTCTGCAAATATAAAAAATATAAAGAGTGGGTTAGGTTAGGTTAAGTTTGTTTATTATTTATATTGAGTTTCGTAATTCTCTTCAACAATTATTTTTAGAATTTAATATACTAATAATAGATAAAATAAAATTACCATTGAATATCCCTTACATACATATAAAAATAATGAGACCACCTTTAAGTTACATTTTAATTAATATTGGTAGATCAAAGTTGAATGTTTACTCTTTAAATATAAAAAATATAAAGAGTGGGTTAGGTTATGTTAAATTAAAAGTGTATAGTTGTAGGTATAATGTAAACACATAGATTTACCATAAACATTTAATAGTAGAAAAACAAAAAAATACCCTGATTTTTCTTTTAATTGTTGAAAGACTGATTAGCTCAGATTTTTTAAAATTTACAATACAGGAAATCAGAGCACACTTGTAGGTACTTATGAATATTATTCCCAATCGCAAAGGATGATAGAATAAATTAATTTGATTTGTTCAATTCAATGTTCGACCACGATGTACCGAGACCCAGATTTGTTTAAATTGGTAATGCATGTAGATTCGTTGCATTTAATATTCATAACGGAACAGCAAGATGCAGATATAAATAAAATAATTTAAACGCTTTCCCAGAATCGCTTTAATAGACTCGGCGTTATTAGTATCACCTCTCATCTTTGTACAGTGGATAGTTACTGAATACCAAGGCTACATATGAGTAAAAACAAACTGGATAGTGTAGACAGCATCTCATCAAAGTAGTCCAAGAAGCTCACATTTATAAACACCTAAATGCACAGACACATGTACAAGTAATAATATGCGAAATGATCCAAATTCTGGCTCCTCCAACATCCAAGAATAGCGACGTGTTTTTGAAGCAGACGCGAAATCAAATCAAGAAGACAATTCAGACACTAAACAGATAATCATACTCATTACAAATGGACAGCGCGACACTATCGGGTTGGTCAACGACACTAAGCAAAGGACCAGGACACATCATTAAATTAATTAATAATATCATCAAACACCAAAATGTAGCTAGAAATTAAAAGTTTACAAGAAGAGAAGCAAACAAATATGTATTTGTGTTTTCTTTACTGGTATGTATTATTATTTTACTATACAATTTCTTTATTAAATATAATTTGCGTACAATGTACAATGATACATTACAATATTAAGTTTATAGACTGAGTTTTTTACTTATTTTAATACGGAGTATAATCAATTGATATTTAAAATAATGAATAAGTCATAACATAATTTATGGGAAAAAATACAAAAACCCACTTGTAGAACTAATATAATATATATAAATATAATACATTATAAATAATAATAATAATAAAAAAAATAAACTTAGAATTACAAAAACATATACTTAATACTATATGAATAAAACAAAAATTTTGTGAAACACGAATATAGTAAAATCATTGTATGTATTATTAAATGACTGAATATTTCGGTGCAAACATTTAGGTTTGGTTTTTATTTGATGCACACATATGCCATATTATCTTTTATTAGAATTTGACTATAAAATTATTTAAATATATGAAAAAAAAATACATCTGATATAGAATTAGGTTTGGTCACCGATAGCTAGTTTAGATAGAAACTGCATATTTAACTCGCAAATAAATTCTTTTGTCGATAGGTTTTATTTACCCTTTAAATAATTATTTATTAAATTAAACAATAATTATTAAATCTACAATATGTATAGCAATAAAATGAGATTTCAACCTATATACTTCAACATATATCTTCAACGTCATATTCGTTATATTATATCTTTGTTATATTATATCTTCGTTATATTATATTTTATAGCTGTAATCAGAGTAAATCAATGGACAAATTTTTGTAATAGTAAGTATAAAATTTCTTAAAATTAATTGAATACTTTATATAAATACCCAATGTCTCTATCGGTATAAAAGTATTAAATATTATTTTTTATATAGGTTAACCCAACAAGAAAGGATTATTTAAATTAAAAAAAAAACAGAGTTATGTGAAAATATTTTTTTACGATTATTCTTTATACCTACTTCCATTATTTCAAAAAAGTGATACAATGTTTAATATCAATATAATGGCAACGCATTTGATATTAGATTTTAGTATAAGAAAGTTAAAGAGTGCTTAAGGTTTTTTAAAGGTGTTAAATAAGTGCTGCATTAATAAATATTTTTGACACTGTGTGAGACTCTTAAACATAATCTCATGTGTATTAATTATGCTTTAATTAATTAGAATATTATAAAGTGGCCTTTTTAATCTATAAAAGGTTTACTTTAACCTTTTAATTTGAAATATAGTTTTTATTTTGTAAGTGTATTCTGCACGATTCATATTTATGACCTGTGCTCCAATTTTATGATGAAAGCCTCCGAAAGCCGACAGATATGACAAACACACTACCATATATTTATGGTTCGAATAAAAAAACATCGATACAAAGTCACCGTAAATAAATCACTTTTATCAACATGGCAATGAATGAAAATTGTTATTCAAGGGCTTGAAAAAATATGATAAAAAAGATGACCGTTTAACATAAATATGTTATTATCAGTCGTAGTCCACCATCTACGGGTCGTACTACGCCAACTATTATAGACCTACGGGACGCTTATGGAGGTGGATTTGAAGGTTTTACATGTTTATAAATTATCTAATATTATTCGTTAGTTCTTTGTGAGCGACGGCGTCAATCTGTTAGTTCTATTTCTGTTTTGTGGCACGTGCTATGAATTGATACTCCATACACTTGTTCAGTGGCACCATAACACCAAGTTATTTCTGATCGGTGACGCTCCCCACCTTACATATTGACGTCTTCAAAAAGCATCATCATCTCGACAAAACACCCATCGATATTACTTATAAAAATCCCGAAAGCATCGGGGATTATTTATTACCACTTTAAAATATTGGAACGCCTGGCCGCGTTAATCTTTGTGAAGAAATTCAAATATTTTAATGGAATTCTATTTTGATCGTGTAATAATTTACACCATATTAGATGTCTTTTATATTATAGTGTTTTATGTAAACGTGTTAATATATTCTATTTAAAGAATTTCTTGTGACAACCCTATAGTGATTCAGAGGCATCTGTAAATAATTCGTCATCAGTGATCGGCCACAAAATAGCTGTTGAATACAAACAGAGCAAAACTTGCACCGAAATACTTCACCGAGTGTCTTCAGCATCACTTCTCGCCATATGTTAGAAATATGACATCCTGACTCCACTTTCCTCATTAAAATATTCATTATACTATTAATAAATACAAAATTAGATCGTAACTCAATCTATCAATATTCCTTCGATCACATACGATATCTTAAACATTTTTAATGAGCCGTTGATTTGATGAGCTTTCGTGTATAACAAAAATGCATACAGTACATTGTAAATTCTACAGTATCAATAGTGAATAACTGATAAATATGTAGCGAAATAAAAATCAAGTCTAAAATAAACGAATAGAAGTATGTATATTTGTCTGGGAATGAACGAACACAAAGAGGTCTAAAAATAAACTGCATAGTAACGGCGTCCGTTACTACGAGCTACGTCACTTCGTAGGGCGGCTACGATATGCGTAACTCGGTCACATAGTATAAAAAACAATTATTATTTATCACTAACCCTTGACAATGACAATATTCACAATCAGGTTGTTATAATTTGTGTTGGTTTATTTGAGTAATATATAGGTTATAGATGCGGTCGACAGTCCAGTGGTTCGACAAAACAAAGAAGCGGACAATTGACAATATTTCACGGTCGGAGAAAAAGAGACGAGAAGGTCTCGAAAAGAAGGCAGAGGCTAGTGGGGGGATGGTAAATTATCGTGGATATTAGGGTGGTTGGGTGATGGTGGTACTACGACTTTCAGGGGGTTTGAGGTGACTTTATCACACAATGTACGCACGCGCTTACACACTCACAGACATTACAAACCTTTTCAAATAAAGATAGTAAACAACCCGCGTGTTATTATATTATATGCTTAAAGAATAATTATATATTAATTTGTATTCATTTTTGTGTGGATATTTTTATATATTTTTTTCAAATCCAGTGAGATATCGGTTGGTGAGATAAGCAATGCCATCTGTGCGTACAAAAGCCAACAAAATTAACTGCTGCTGGGCTAAAAATCCATATTTCAATCATATAAATAAATATCTTAATCACTTAAAGCGATCTCATTTCGTCAGTGATAATAAAACGTGCCGGTGTGTGTATATACATTTATATATTAATTAAGGTCGAACAGATCGAGCTGGTGAAGATACAGCAGGAGAGTGAGAGACAGAGAGAAGCGTTAACCGATGATGGGGAGGATCGTAATAGCCGTGGGCGAGGGTGGTGGGCTGCCTTCGCCGCCCCCATAATGTCAGTAGAGGGATGGGGGTGGTAGAGGCAACCCAAATACAGGCATCTGTGAGCAAGTCTGTCACCCATTTGTAATAAACCCTACTCGCATAACCCTGCGCCGCCTTCCGACAAAATATATATTTATACATTGACTTTAGACATCCCAAATCCTTAACACCTACCACCCAAAATTTTTTTAGACACTGTACATATGTAAATTGTCAATACAACATTAATTGTAATTATTATTTATATATACCGCCTTCCCTATTGACGGGAGTCCCTTTATAAGGGGTTGGCCAGGCCACCCTGGCCTTTACGGGAGAATATAGTAGATATGGTTTCCCAGGCCACCACACAGCAATGAGTACTTAAGATCTAGTTTGCTAAGCTAGATCTACAAAGAGCCGTGAATCGAACCCGGGAGTCTTCACTCACGAATCCGTTACACTAACCACTGGGCCACAAGGCGGCTCTATTAATTATTATTTGATTAATTTAATTGTGTTTGGACATAACAGTACAAAGATATACGTATATAATAATAAGTTATCGCCTTTAATAATAGTGTGCAATCACGCTAAGGGAGTGGGGGTGGTTATTGGGGGTAGATGGGTGGTTACAAGAGGAAAGGCGGTAGGAAATATTTTGGAAAATAACCGGGGAGATAAGTCGATCTGATTGAGCGACCAAACCAGATGCCAGGGATTGTCAACTTTGCCAAAGATAACCAAATATCAATAAATAAGACACACTTAAAAGTTGTGAAATGTGTCTGCAAGTCGTTGTTTTTTTGTTTTCATTGGTGATTTGTTGTATAATATTATCTTTTTATTTTAATTTATATATAATATAAGGTAGATTTTTTTATGAATTATTCACGTATTTATTATTAATAAAAAAATCAGTCCTATGTTAATTATATTGTTCTTTTTTAACACTTTTTATTGTTAAATTTTTACCTTTTCTTTTATAATTTTGTTCAGATTATTGTTTTTTTGTTATTATCATACATATATTTTTCTCTATTTATTTTTGTTGAAGAATAGTTGGGCGTTTAATAAATGAATAAATCCAGGGTATCCAAAATATCTGTATATACATAGTTCTACTTTGAATACCCTAATTTTAAATTTAAAAAATGTGTTTATTAATGAAATATGACTACCATTTATAGGAAAACAAAACTTTGGATCACCTATTTAATTTATAATTGTCGTTTTATCTTTCACATTGTACCATCTTTTATATATTTTTCTTCTTCTCTTATTTTTTTAATAATTTTGTCAAACTGACGAGTGCTGCATTATCATCACTGCGACTTGGGATCTCTCGTAATGCTCTAGTGGTTCTGCAGTATGATATAATAATTTAATATGTATTTATAAATATATGAAATAAAAAAACATATAGATCATTAATTAGTGTGTTTAATTCTCACTTGGTAAAAGTTCAACGAATATAGTTAATTAACCACTTAATATTTATTTGACACTTATATAAAATAACACCGCTATAATGGTGAGGAAAATTGGTAAAGAACCCATGAAGACGTTATTACCTTTATTTTATCTAAGGTTAGTTTCTTCATATATAACACCTGGATATCGGCGAGCTGGATTTTGACAGCTGGTAGCTCGAAACGCAAAGTGAAGAAACGCATTTGGCGCGTAAATCGCCGAGTAACACAACATGGTGAAACCGTGCCCAAGTGTTAAACATTTTTCTGATTAAAATCCACATGTGGGTTCACTACCACTGAGTCAAATCGATCGAAAGAAAATATTAATATTTAATTAGTGAAAGCATTCGAAGCAATAATTGAATATTGTTTAAAGTTTTTGAATTGCCACCCCTGTTTTTTGCCCTCAATACAGAGCGGTAACAATCTGATGTCGCCTCGCTATAGAAAGCAGTATGGACAAGTCGATTGGAATGGGCAATATTTACTCTCAAGGGTCGTAATTGTGGCGTATTGATTCATAAGGGGAAAGCCTAGCCTTTTTGTGTCAACTAATTTGAAATCCATATCCTCGGGCATATACGAGTACACTAATTCAATTCAAACCTCATTTCAACATTTAAATAAGTTTACTCAATCGATTAAAACACTTCACTCCTATGATATTATTTGAGACAATCAACGATAATATTTCGTATCTCTTAACCTTGACAATATACCCTTTAATAATATTAACAATTATAACAATACTTAATAAATATAATATATATTTAATACAAGCGCTTTCACTAGTGTTTTGTATTTTTTTTCATCCAACTGTTTCTAATTAAATTTAATTAACTGATTACACTTGACGGAAAAACATGTATTGTTTATTTTCTTACATCAACATTTGTCAGTTTCTGTGCCCTCTTAGTTTTTTATTATTATTTCGGACATTTTTTTTAATTATTTCTTCCCTGTCTCGATGACGATTGCATAATCATAATAGTGGCTTATTTATATATTTTTTTTAAATAATTGCCAATATCTTTAGAGCTCATTTTTTTGAATAATTTAGTATTAATGGCAAGGTGATAATGGTTTATGCTTTCCTTATTTGATTTATTATATATATATATATATATATATATATATATATATATATATATATATATATATATATATATATATATATATATATATATATATATATATGTGTATATATATATATATATATATATATATATATATATATATATTACATAAATATTTTATAAGTTAAGAATTTAACATAATATTTTATAGATCAAATAATCTAAAATTAATACTACCCTCCTCTTTATGGGATGATTTTATATCACACTTGTAGAATTATACATTGCTTTTAAATTTGAATATTAATTGATATTTATGTAATTGATACCAAATAGTTAACAAGCATTATTTCTATTACGAATAGTGATTAAAATTGCATGAAAAGGGCAACATCGGAGTCATGGCATTGAATGATGGAGTAGAAAAGAAGCAGTTTGCGAATCTATTAGGGGATATAATGATATCAGTAGAACTGTATGTATGGTGGATTAGAATTGGTTAGGGGTTGGTAGCTGTTGGCCAAATATCAGATATAAAAGGGGGTTGATATATTTTTATACAGAGAGTTCCCCGCCAATCATACCACCCCTTCATAACAACACATAGTGCAAATCGATATGTCAACCAAATTTAACAGCTACACTTCAACATCTTTTAACAGCCATTTCAATTATAAATCATTAAATTATAATAAAATTGTAAATACAACAAACTATGGAGCTATATTATTAAATAATTCTACGAAAATTATAATAACAAGTTGCTTAATATAACCCGGATAAATACTCAGGTCATGTGTTAAGATCCCAGCCGTATAAAAAAATGTTTTCATTGGGTTTTGTGACTAGGATATCAGGCATAATATATCATCTTGATCCATATTCATTCTTATTTCCTGTATTTTAAGGTAAATATTGATTCGATTATTTGGTCAGAACCGAGTAAAATAAAATGGTTCTAACAAAATTTTTTAAAACAAATTCTACTAAAAGCTCGTTTGGGTTTGTTGGTATGAAAAGTAATTAAATATAAACACAGTACAACAAAGTTAATTTAAATATTTTTTTGGTGTTAATCAGAGTTCGATTTGTTGCTGAAATAAATCACCAGTGACGAACAGAATGACGAATAGGGTTTTATTTAAGGGGACATTCGACAGTTGGTCGAGTATTAAAGAGGGGGCACCATGGGATATAATAATATAAAAAAACACCACCGATGGGGGCAAAACAGGGCACACGATGACGCTTTCTATCATTCAAAAGCGTCGACAATTCAACATGTTAATAAGTGTGAAGATTGATTACGACCACCCTGTACTATAAGAATCCTTATATGAAGCCTCGAGGTTCTTCCGACCATTAAAAAGTAACTCAATTATTTCCATACTAAGTTTTAATTGCTACAATATAGTACAGAGTAGATTTTAAATATTATTCTGCATGCGTATACATGCAAATACACCCAGAGTTATAAATAACCCGTCCGAAAATAATATTACGTCAATGGGTACTCGAAGCACCTGTGGAAATTTCGACGAAAGTATATTTTAAATAAATTTTCACCAACAAAAATTATTCACTTTCCATATAATTGTATTTCAATTTTCAAGACTCATCGATGAATTGCTGTCAGCATATTTTAAATAATATTTTAGTTGGTAACAGGGGAGGTAAATTGGAGAACAGGCGGGTAGTATAGGCACAGATGTCACCCTTATATTGTATACAAGGGTGATTCTACAATACCTAGAACAATATAACACCACACAAAACACTATTTAAAATAATAAAAATCGATTTTATACAAAAAAAACAGCTTAGTATGTTCAATAAATTATAGAAAATAACCTAACCTAACCTAACGTACGTAAGTGTCTTAATTAGGAATAAAAACATAAGTAATAAATTATTCACCAAGTATAGTTTTTTGACAATTTGAATCTGATATATTGTTTTATTTACCTAAAATTTTGTGGTGTATAAAGTTAGATTAACACATGAGAGGATTTTTAGTTACTTGTTGTTGTTCTGTTTGATTTATGTGTTTATTATCAATTAACCAATGCAGTTAAATATATATAATTGCCTCAGACTATCCAGATACTTAAAGTAACCCAGGGTTAAGATGTTTCCTCGAGATAATAATTGATGTAAATCTTTTTTTTATTTTGAACCAATATTGTTTTTAAAATGAATATTTAGGTTTATTTATAATATTCTGCATTGGTTATATTTCTTGTAAAATACATATGAACAATGACTTCATTACATTGACTTAAAACATATTTCTTTCGATGACCTTACGTACATAATGAAGTTGATTAACATTGGGGGGTGGGTTAGGTTTACATGGGTGATCATGTATAAAACAATGTGCTCATTGAGAGAAAATCATTTTTAACCTACCCACATATTTCAAAATGAAACCACTATTATTCCTAGATATTTTAAAATATTTAACAATGCAGATTTGAAACAATTAGCGGTATAATAGTGGCATTGAATTGTATACTCGCAATACATCGACCGTGTCCAGTTAACATGCAAATTATTACATTGCGAATCACTGACAATATTCCCCACTATAACAGGAGATTGTCATTTAGGGTCACAGCAATCATTTTATATTTATTTATATCTCAAAAATCAACAAAATCAATAACTAAAAGATGAATAGACAGTATACTATTAAATCAAACCAATTGGCAAATTACTCAATTGTATATTTGGTTTTCTTTAATCGTAATTCTGTTAAAACGCGTGATGTTTTTAGAATTACTAGAAATTTAATTATAAGGAGAAGTAATGTCACTTTTATAATAAACTATTAATATTCAAATTGGTAAATAGGTTTTTATTTTTTTCCCATTCTTTCTATAATTAAATACTATTACTCATGTCAAATTTAAATAAAACATTTTTATGTTAGTTATAGGTAAAAAGATGTAAACACTCTGTACACCTAAGACTATTTCCAAAGATGTATTGTTCTATCAATCAATGTAAAAACTTATGCATAATAAAGAAATTGTAATATATATTTTATAATAAACAAAAATATCATAGTTAGTTTGTGATTTCGGTTCGGTGCATATTCGGGTTATTGTTATGGAATATTAGAACATTGTTAAAGAAATTTGGATTATTGAAAAAGGAGTTTTTAGTGAATTTGAATAAAATGTAAGACAACAATACGAGTGCCCGAAATTTAAGATTTTATCACGAGCAAAAATCGACAAGGTTAAATTATTGTTTAAATTTAAGAGACGTTTACACATCTTCAAAGAATATTTAATATATTCAATTGTTTTTTTATATTAAAGCACTTTAAACAATACAATAAAAAATTAAAAAAAAAATTACGTTGTCTTTTTATTTTTAATATTTGAAATGTCATATTTATAATTTAATTACATATGCATATGCACCAGCCGAATAATGAACCATATCTAATACAATATTAGTACAACTTCGAAAAAAAAACAATATTACATTGTGAAAAAAGAATGAATGAATGGAGAAAAAATATTACACTCATAGTTGTAATGTTTTTTAGTAGTTAATAAGAAATTATTTTTTATTTTATAAATTGTAAATGTCGCTTGTTTATTGACATGGCTTTAAGAATACCTCAATAATTTTAGCTCTCAAATAAGGTCATTTTTAAGGTCGTGATTTCAAATGATTGTGTTTGTACCCCTCGGAAATGGCTCCATCCCTCTTGCAGACTGAGCCAATATAAAATATCAAAGCAGACTTTACTCGACACGTGTTATCATAAAGCTGTATTCAAGTTGAAAAAATATAAGAACTGAAAATCGTGCATTGATTTTTTGTTGCGTTATAATAGTGGAGATTTCGATTTGAGGGTTATAATTGCGCCTAATGTTTATTCATTAGGGTGCGGGGGGCTGACGACACGCGTCCTTTTGTAATAGAAAAAAAGTATATAAATAATATATAAGAGCAATATTGCCTTCTCACTTGTATATCACAGAAGTGGTGAATAATAAAATCAAATAAAAAATATTCAATTTTTTTTTGTACCCATGATTAAATAAATTAGAGAATACTAAAAAAAATGGGTTTTAGTAATTTTCTCCCAGTCTAGTAATTATTATTTTAATAAAATGTAAGAAGAAAGTAAAAAGACCATGTCTGTAGGTTTAATTTCATTCTTATTATGTATTGTATCATAGCAATTATTGTATATTATATTTAATAAAGAAATTGTAAAACTAAAAACAACTTTAAAAAAATTAAGTATTTTATAATTGTGGAATTTTCTCAGAGAAAAGAAATGCGATATTCATCTCAAGTGTTTTGTTTATCATTGATTATTCTGTTTATTTTTTATTAGATACTAAAATGATGTTTTATTAATATGGTATACATCAATATTTCAGCAATAAAACCAATCAAGTGAAAAATATATTATAAGGAATATTTTTCGGCTGAACTAAGGTCAAATATTCGTTTTATATATTTTTTACTATTTATTTGAATAATAATATATTGATTTTAGCTCCTGATTGATGTTTCATACTAATTTTAAATTAATTTAATTATTAGTTATACTATTGAGTCGGGCAGAGCCGCTCTGTCGGTAACTAGTGATATTTAATATCACCACGTTGTTGAGTAGTGGTTTTTTACTCAACACGTTGTTGAGTAAAAAACCCCAATTTGTAATAACCCTTATAAAATTCACTCAGGACATATATAAATAAAAATAAAGTAAACAGCCAATCGTTTGATGGGAATCTACGAGTGTGTCGCGGCTCGTCGTAGGCAATGTTCTACGACGCTACGGTATACTCTACTTATTAATTGAATTAATACAAATTACTAAATCAAATCTTGAAGGCTAATTGGCTAGCTGACAGCATCGTGGTATATTGGAATTGACCATTATCGTAGTCAGCTCCATTGTATACTGATATAATAAACAGTCACGCGAACATTGTAACATACGTCAAATCTGATATCGAACCGCTACGCCATCGACGTATATTAATAATATATATTATATAGTTATTTCTACAATATCCCATATAACTGGTATATAATTACATATCTATGTGTATGTATTTCAAGTTAAATTGATACGTGCATGTATATTTAAATTTAATTACAAAAACTGCCATTATTATCTATTCTCCCCGTCTTTTGAAGTACCATTCCTAATCATGTAGGAATTGCATATGAAGGTTGTTGAAGAGTGTGACGATATTTTCACGTACGCATGAAGAGCCTCATTTACGTTATGTAATTCAGTGAAGAAGCTGAAATCGGAAACGCTGAAAACATTTTCCGGCATTTCAGCAATACATAATGTAATCAAGGATCTCAAGGAGCACATGTATGTACAATGTTAGTACTTAATACTACCTTCAATACACATTATATACACCATGTGTACACCATTTATGTAAACACACACACCATTAATATTGTCCGATACATATTACCATATACTAATTATCTGCACAATCAATACAGCAATATTGTGACTCTCATAGATATACGGTTTTTCAGATAAAGCCTGCCTCAATGTTTAATTTAGTTAATTGATAATGTAACGTCAAATAATTTAATTACATGTTCGTTCACGTGGCGCTTACCAGACGTAGACGAATATACTTTTAGAGTTACGTAACTTGCATTGCATAAGGTGACCATGAGTTATGGCCGACTTTACGTAATAAAAATTGTATAAATTTTTCAGAAGGTTTCTGTCGGTCAATCCAACAAAAAAACTTAATGATAAGTTACTTTACTGACCAGCGTAATAGCTCAGGAGATAAGATGCGTGGCTACAAATACTGTGATCATGGGTTCAAAGTATTTTTTTTTTAATTGATTTGACCGGTTATTACGACTGGGAGATCGGGAATAATATTGATAAAATCCCGATCGATCGTCTTGATCCAGGTTTACTCTGATTTCCTGTATTGTAAAGTAAGACCTGTGTAACTAGTAATAGTTAAGATCACCGACAGACAATTTACACGTTGTTGTGTATTAAAACCTAGTCAAAAAAGCTCCCCGAGGCGTAAAATAAATTAAAAAATAACATAAAGTTCTTTTCGAAGTCAGAAGATTTAAGCTTAACCAGAAAATATTTTTTTTTATTGGAGCATTATGCTTATAATCGTATTATTTTTTTTACCCCGGTATTCCACTATTAATTAATCAGAAATTTGTAAGTTAAATTTTAGTATTATAATGATAAAATTATATTCTATTTTCAAATGTATACCAAACTCCATAGAATAAATCTGAAACTGTAATATTTGTACAAAAGAATTACTTTTTCTTCAAATGGTTTCATGACTATACATATTGCCTTTTTACATATACACTTTAATATAATACGTGTATTTTTTAGATATCCTTTTCCTGAATAAACTGGATTAGCTAAAAATTTTATGTTCTTTGGGTATCTCATTTTTAAGTACATAATGCATCTTTATTTTTATTGATTGATTGACTGATTTAGCATATTTTATCTTTGAGAATATATTATGTAAGATAATACAAGGCGTTCCTACAATGTTATATATGATTTATCCACTTCGAGTGATGATAGCATCCAGACCCTTAATAAAATATTATTTTTTGATATTTTTTAATCGAAGTGTGTTAATGAGTAGTGGATATGGCATGTTATATGATGGTACAATATCACAAGCACATTTCATACACATATGATAGGTATTCCTCGTGTGAGGCTGAGGCTGCTGCAACTGTACTAATACTACCACTAGTTACTAGTGTACACTGATAGTAGATAGTTGGACCAACACATATAGTCTGATGCTCAAAGCGACCATTTCTGTTTCAAAGACCAGTTCATTTCGCAGCCTTTTCACATACCACCTCTACTTTTTCATTCACAGTCCCTTTAAAGTTATCCAATAAACCATAGTAATCAATACATCTATTCGAAACAAAAAATATTTATACTATTGCTAAAATCGACAAATATTTTTAGACCTTTTGTGAATTATGTACACATATTAAGTATCAAAATTATTTACTGGTTTTTTTTAAATACAGGATTAACTTTATAGACTATAATCTTCATGTTTCCACAAACAATGTTTAATTATAACATATTTTATTATGGATATAAGTTACAAAAACACACTTATTAACTTTTTATATACCCATCGAACGAGACGTGTTGATATATGTAATATCATGATTTATTTAAAAAATACCCTAATAATGTATAAATAATAATGATCATGAAATGTGAAACGAAATCGGCTTATTGTTACCAACAAGAACTCCATACCATTAATATTTCACTAAAACTATGAAATTAATTTATTAATTTATGATTAAAAAAATATTTATTAGATGTGCCTAATATTTTTGCAATAGCATAAACTTCCGCAATAATTTATCACTGATTAAAATTATGATTTTTTATTAAAATTGATTCAATTACGTCCGAATTAGAGGGATTATTTTCAAATATTTTTTCAGGATTATATCATTTTAATTTATTTATTTGTGTTTGTATATAAACATAAACAGCAGGTTATGCAACTATTATGAAACTATTCTACAAGTACCTAATATGTTTGACTATCATAACCCAATATATCCAATCACTGCATTCAATCAATATAGTTATGCATTATTACTAGCCATTAGTATTAATATATATACTTTACTGGTGCATATCTGTGAAATGAAGCATTTTTTTGTCAAGTTGTTGAATAATTGTTTTTAATGAATATATGAAGGGGTGACATCTAACGACAACCCCTTCGAATAGGTTTACTTAGGATCATCAACACCTTTGTATAACCACTGTGCCACACAGTAGCCGACTCGACTATAGTTAGGTATTGTACTAAATACCTTGTTGGTTATGTAAACAAGGATATATACCCACTTGACACTGTATTGGACCGACCTTAACTAACCCGTATCCACAACACTATGCCTACTAATAACTAGTTTACAGAATATATTGTTTAAAAACCAACTTACACACGACAATTAGACAATAGCATGCACTCAATAATAACCACACAAATCTTAAATAAAAACCTATTTCACAAACGTGTTATTATTTATTATTTTATTATACATTTTGAGAGGGTTTTTACCAATTTCTATGGATTTAGAAATAACATGTGTTAATTAATTATCTGTCGGTAATCTTAACTATAACTAGTCACACAAGTTAACGACAGAGTGGCTCTCCCTGATCCTCATGTGTTTACCTCATCATTCAGGAAATCAGAGTAAGCTTTTTAGATACAACAATGTTAATTATTTATCGGTAATCTTAACTATTACTAGTTACACAGGTCACCAACTCAATAATCGTCTCAGTGCTAACCTTACAATACGGGAAATCAGGGTAAACCGGGATCAAGACGATTGATCGGGATATTAATTACATTATTCCCAACTACCGTTCATAATAACCCATTAAATCATTTTTACTTGAGCCTTACTTGAACCCATGACTACATTATTTGAACCCACGAACCTTATCCCCTAAATTTAACTTAGTATTTAATATATTATACTTAATAAATTTGCAATAAATATATTCAAAAACACTATTTTATAGATTAAAAAAAAAAAATCAGATTCTGTTGGTGGGCATTGTATGAATTTACAATTAATTACAAATTTAAAAGCTAACTTGACTAATGGTCAGAATATTATTATAAAAATATATTTGTAATGCAAATATTTTCATTTTATTTGCAATATGCATTCACAAGATGATATTATAAATAAAAAAACAATCTAAAAAGGACCAACCCTCAAAAAACCATGACTTCTTTATTCCGTTACACAATAAAACAGTAGGTTAGAGCTTTCGTAATAAACGCCCAAAATCGGTCACTTAGTGTATCTACAATATGAGCTGATATGATTTTTAAGTTAACATTAATAAATAACTCAAGGAAGTTTTGCTGCCTCATCTTGTATTTATGCATTTTTGCAAGTGTGTTTTTGAATAAATTGAAAATGAAAGTTCACAGAGTCAAATATGTTTCGTCATATCCCAGGATATAGTTTAGAGGTGCATAAAAATTATATAATTGAATAAAGAAATGTGTCTATTCTCGAATATTTTAATAAAGTGTTGTAATTTTTGACTTGATCGAGCCGGTTGACCATATTTTCTTTCACAGTTTTCGATTCGTTTGTTGGTATTTGTAAGGAAGGCATTGTGTATGATATCTTGTTGGAAAGTGATTGTATGAAAAGGTAGCTTTCAGTTTCCAGTGGGTGGCGATAGGACTTAAGGCATGCCCTTTCACGTTACCCGCGCCAAACTCTGACATTCCCGACCCCATGTGACGTCACAAAACCATCCCAACCCCCATCCAGCTGTGCTGTGGGTGGTGGAGGGTGACAACCGTACTCTATACAGCTGGGCGGATTTCAACCACTCTACCCTGGATGCTCAAACACAAGAATGAAATCATTGTGTGCACTAAACTCGCACCACAAAATGCACCGTCACTCCAATACATTCAGAATCATCTATTCTTACTATAAACATAATATTTATCAACTAAATTAAATAAATGCATGCACCGACATTGTCTCTTAAATTTAAACTAACAGGGTTGCTCCACGTTAATGAAATCATTAAAAATTAAAAACCTCATTCTACTATATTAAAATAATCTTGAATACAAACGTTCTAATAATGAATCGATTTAATTTTTTAGTAATAAAGCGACTTGAAAACTCAAACAAATCAATTAATTTTCTTTAAATAACTCAGTATACAAGCTGTAAATTTTATTCTTTTGGTTATGATTTATTAACACTGTCTATTCGCTGCATTTATAAAATAAATAATAATTATAATTTATTTCAAATTATTTGGAATGAGACAGAATATTACTATATATTTCATGATATTATGGGTATCAGTCAGGTAATAAAAAAATAATTAATTGAATATAGGTCATCATATATTTTATGTATGGTGATTGGGGTAGTAATAATATTGAAGTATATGACCAATGATAATGTCGTGGAGGTCATCCATTCATGGAGTGTCTTCGCCCAACAGACACTCGAATCGCCGTATTATTGGGATTGATTAGTGTAGTGTAATTATGATGTGGTTGTTGTATATCCCTGTTTGTTATGGGGTGGTTGTGACGTCATGGGTGGTGGGTAGTATAGGGCGGGGGTGACTCTGCTCCGGATATTGATTATCCAAACCACCTTCCACACAACCCACCACCAACCATCCCTCTACTTACAATTCAACCACCCACCACACGGTGATCGCTGTCAATCTCACATCATCATCATCATCATCATCGCCATCTCACACTCTCATACTATCAACAAAAACTAGTTCGCTTCATGACTTTCTACGGAATTAATACGAGAGGTCTCATTTATGATTGAACTATGTTAAATTTCCAAGAAGGTCGACAAAGCCGCGAAGGAACACAGGCCTAGAATTTAATATTAGGTTAACTTGGTACTTTACAAACAGCACACCTACCTTAATTTCAAATTGCTATCCTTTCATTCATAATTAAAAAAAAATCCTAAAATAATTTTCTTGGCATGTGAGCAGTTAATTTATTCATAGTGATTAGTTAAAATAATGCTTGTCAATTTTTACATTTTAAAACTTAATTTCTCAGAGAAAAAAAAATTGTTTTTATTTATGTTTATGCCTCGAGTGGTTGTTTCAGTACATGCTTATATTTAACATTGTGTGAATTTAACTTGTTGATTATATATTAATGTTAAATCAATATCACTGATGGGGAGACTACGCAATTTTATTATCACTTCGTTATATTACCAGAGTAAGCCTAAAGGGAGAAGGTCCACTGAAATTTTATCCGATTGTAATAGTAGTCAATTCAAGAAGAATTGGAAATGGTGATTTTAGCTTTGTACCATGCACACATATCAAAAAAAACAGGTAACGAACAATAATACAGTTCAATATGAGTCACCAATACTTACCGTCAATGGGGTGTTAAAGAGTTGGTGAACAGGGTGTATCAGATATCAGTCCTTCTCAATCTAGCGGCAGTATTGTGTCCCACTCTTGCCCAATAAATGTAGTGGTGTTATGGGGCGGCCGCGGTGGGTGTTTTTGGGGGGTGAGTTGACTACAGGGTGGTTATAAAAGTGCTTAACCTATCATGGCTGTTGACTCGCAGGACAAACAATGCAAAGGCTGTGAAATCGCCCACCACCGCAATCAAGTCATTTTGTGTCCGCACCTTAACCATTACACACAAATAATACTATACTTTATTAAAACACATAATATTCAGTTTTTATAATAATTTATGATGATGATTCTTCTTAAATTTTATGTTGCGATTTCATCCGTATTGGGGGTGTTATGTATACAAAAAAGGGAAATTTCGACTCGGCCTCTTATCTCGGAGGCTTAGGTCGAATTGTGCCCGGTATTTAAATAAGGTTGCGTTTTGTCAAGTTCTGGAAAACCTTCATCCTCTTTCACTTCTTCCTCGTGCCGCCATCGCCACCCACCCACTCTACCATCGAGCGAATAACTTGGCTTTTCCAGTTTCAACTTCAATTGTATGAAATAATTGAGTGTGTAGTTTAGTTTAGCAACAATTGAATAATGTCGTTTCACTTGACAAGCGATCTGCGGGTTTGTCTCGCTCGCTCCCATTCTGCCAGAGGGTGGCTTTTCGGGGTGCCTAGTAGATATTGAGTGTGAGGAGGGTGCAGTACTTGGGGGGGCGGTTTGGGTGGGTAGACTCCTGTGAAATACACTGCCTTTCTCCACCGCTCTTATATAACAAGGGTTTACAGCATATCTATTGTTAGTGGCGCATTTGTACACGACGATGAAAAAAATAACCATAAATACTTATACAAGCAAGACAGGTTTAGCAGCCTATTGATTGTATATTACACATCTTCATACATTATTATACAATTCAAATTAATTAATATTTGATTGTAAATGGCATAGTTTGAGAGTCAGCGAGCTCCGTGGCGACATTCCCCTGTCACGGATAAGCGACTTCCATACTGTTGAACTGTTTGTTTTGGAGTTCTGCACGGGACCACTGCAAAATTATACCCAGTCTAACTTTAATAATGTACCTACTTGAGAATTAAATTTCCTGTGCTAGGCCACAAGACATTATCGTGCAATTTATTTTTTTAATATCTTGTGCATCGAATCAAATTATTGCATTTCGTTAATTAAACGCACGCATCGTTGTTTGGTCGCATTTCAACTCATGTATATTATAATGAATTATTTACCGACCGCATTGAGTACGTTTAAAATTTATTGTCTTTTAAATTTGAGCACATCATTATAAACTTGGTTTATTTGAATTTATAAACGTTAGCAATATCGATTGCCGATAAATAAATCAGATTGAGAATCAAAAATATTGATTTGATAAGCAGCGTAATAGCTCAGGGGATAAGAAGCGTGGCTACAAATACTGTAGTCATGGGTTCAAATACCCTCAATTCAAAATCTTTTTAATTAATTGGTTATGATGACTGGGAGATCGGGAATAATATTAATAAAATCACGATCGATCGTCTTTATCCAGGTTTACTCTGATTTCCTGGATTGTAAGGTAAATACTGAGGCGATTATTCGAAGTCGGGCAGAGCCGCTCTGTCGGTGATCTGTATAACTAGTAATAGGTAAGATCACCGACAGACAATTAACACGTTGTTGTGTATAAAAAACCCTCTCAAAATGACCCTTTCTAAAATAAAATGCTCCTCGGAGCGTAAATATTAGTAAAATGATATTTCAAATTTGTGTACTAATAGGCTAAACAATTTTTTTTCAGTGATTGAACACCCATATTTACCAGTTACTATCAATATTCCAATTAAACCGTTAACTTGGTGATATACTGTGTGGACGTAGTAAATTAACGAATAGTTGGAGATATAATATCGTACAAATACATTCAGCTTTCAGTTTAATTAGTATTTGTGATCCTTTCCCGTGCTATCGTATATATTACTTTTCATGACATATATTGAATATGAATAAACGAAATGCAGTAAACAGCCATTGTCCGATTGACAATTTATTTTCTTTTCATTTATTCGATCGTACTCTGTAATTAATTTATTTACGTGCATTTGCGCCCAATATTCACACCTACCACTGATACAATGTTACTGAAAATACCTCAAAACTAAATAGGTATTGTGGTGATGATAAAAGTGGTTGATAATATAATTTTAAAGATATGAATAAAACCTAGAAAGCTTACTCAAGAAAAAGCACTACACTTTATTTTGAATAATATTATATATGAATATTAACACTGCCATATTTTACTATACTCAGGGAATAAGCCAAAATCCGGCCGAAATAAAAAAATGATCGGTTATTACGACTGGGAGATCGGGAATAATATTAATAAAATTCCGATCGATCGTCTCAATCCAGGTTTAATCTGATTTCCTGGATTGTAACGGCTCATATTATTTAACAACTTGCGTATTTTTTTAGAAATAACTTAACACTTGTGTGTGTGTAGTTTGTGAGTAAGTTCTGTCATTTTTATTCATGTCACCCATCTTGACATAACTCCGATTCCATGGGTCAAAAAAAATAAATGAGCAAAGCCATCTTATTTTGTTGGCGACCTTTTGTACCTAAAATAATCATATCACCTTCTTTTATAAGGTCAGAAAGATCCATATATCAAAAATCATATATTAAGGACACATCATTTAATATTTGATTACTAAATCAAAGTAAAATTTATTTACAGTGTTGCCAGATAATAACTTACATAGATATAAACATTAGATATCGCATTGCATATTAATAATTCGTGCAATTTCGTGTAGCCCGTGTATTGTTGCACTCTTCTCTCCTATTCAATAAAGGCATAAGTGTGTCTCCCTCACTCAACGAATTTCCTAGTGGCCCCTGAGAGTGGTTGTGACAATATTTTGCGAATAAAACGCAATAATATTTTAAACATCTTAAAGAAGTACTATGTGGAAAAAAATTAGACTAGGTGTATTTGAGTGTATGTTTGAGTCCATATGACATGTAGTAACAATGCATTTACCCATTTTACTGTGAAATATAACTGAAGATATGAAGAGACATGTTTACAGTATAATGTTTGCCAGGTAACTCATGTTTTTGGCCACTTGATCCACTTGAAATAAACACGCATTTAGCCACTCATGCGATATCTTATGTTTATATCTATGGTTACTTATTAATTTAATCATCCCTGCGTAAAATTAAAAAAAACTAATAAAATATGATTTTTTTAAATAATAATTTCGTAGAGCAACTGTAACCTTTATGTTTTGAACAGTGGCATGGATTGCCAAAATAATTACACAGGCGACAATTATTGGTGTACTGTGATCAAATGACCGGCCATAATACTGCACATTATAAATACTACTATAATAATCAATATTATGTACCAATAATTATGACTATTTCAAGAGTACTTTTGTTATAATATATGGTAATTGTTGGGGGTGTGGAAAAGTTTTGTCTATCCAATATCCGATGTTTGTAGGGACAATGAAATATACATTAGAGCAGATAGCAGATGGTTTGTGTTGAGATTTAAAGTGTAAATTATCCTAATTGACTTTGTATTAGTCCTCTCAACTTAATGACGGTCGCAGATGCTGTGTCTAACTTTGTGGACAACTTTTTATCACTACACCCTTAAACAATAAAAAAAATACACTCGGATAACACAAATCATAAAATTTTGGTTTGAATTCATATTCGATATGGGTATAGTTTTCGGTGAAATTATATTCCATTCCGAATTCAGTTAAACGACTTAATGACATAAAAGAAAATACGTACGAATAACCGAATTCTTATCATTTTTTTCCCACCCTCGTATTTTCTAATTTCCAATATAAAAATTGACAAAGAGTCACGCGATATGTCATGAGAAAACCCATTTACAGCCCGCGTTAATTTACCTTATGAAACCTGAACCATACAAATGATCAAATACGCCTTATAACCAAACAATTGATTTTTATTTATATCGATGTTGGATAATTTATTATATAATTTTTATATTATATTTGGACAGCCCTCATAATTTGTGTAAATAAGCGGAAGCCAGTCGCTGATAGTGGAATTAACGCATTGACATTTCAGCCTCACATATCCAAATATAGTTTTTTCAGGCAATAACAGCAATGGTACTCTTCATTTCCATTATTATTTTTTTTAATAAATCACCCCCATATAAGTACATTTTATTTTTATATAAAAACACACTGCTAATGGTTTTATTCAATCAAGCTGATTGAATGTGTACACGTGAAATATTTGCGTGTTACAGAAACAGATCCACTTTATTTTCCGCGCCAACCACTTTTAAAAAAACTGAATATCTGTTTATTAATTTATTTCGAGGTATGATGGAATAGTTTCAAGGTTTTCGAGCTCGAATCTAGCTTAGACTCTAATATGCAAATTTTGGTGAAAGTTTTACTAGTTTTGGTGATAAGTTAATTCAGTGTTACATAAAACAAGGAAAAACATACAATTACCATTGTCACGCATATAATATCCTACAACACGAAACAGGCGCCAATTATTCAGGGAACTATTTTCAGTTTCAGACGCTCTTCGATTTAAGGCCGTGTTATAACAAACAATCCAAATATATTCATGAAAATAACCCAAAAATATTTAATTCATTAAAAAGCTTTTCATGAGTATTGGAAGATACTACGCTGCTGTCTACTGAATGAAGAATTTTAGAATTCAACACTCAGCTTTATTTTCATTGTAGATTTCTTCTTAAAAAGACTAATAATGTGACCAATCAGAAAAATTTGCGTTATATCTCAACAACGTTTAATTTATACATAATTATGTTAAGTTTAATATGTATTATTACGTATTTGTATGTATGTATATATTTTTTCTTTAAAGTGTGAAACACTTCAAAAAATTCTATAATATCTGTTTCATTTTACTTTTTCTTTTCAATTGGATTGTATTTATTACTTCTGATAATTTTTAATCTGGCATCTTAAAATGTTTTTTAATTAGTTGAGTCGTTCTTCTAATTCCAAGTAACAAATATATGATACATATAGTTACCTACGCTCGAAAGACTTTTTATTATTAATTTATATATTCTGGTCAAAAATAACATTGATAATCGACAATTTATATAATCGAGTGAGTAATTGTCTAAGTAAACTCTGTCCATATGAATCCAGGAATATTTCATTTAACTATATAAGCACGACTTCATTAGAAACATTATTATGAAATATCTTATAATATATTGCTGGTTTACTCATTAATCAGGCTTGGACAAAATAAGATAACAAGTTGGTACTAAAAGTGTGTGTAAGAAATTAGATTAATGGCATATAATGTAGTTTGGTGTCATGTTTTGTAGGCGTAAACAAAGAATGGCGACGTTCTTCCTATTCTTAGTACCAAAGAGTTGTTGCGTGCTATGAATTATTTGTTACCGACAGTTCCCTTCCCGAACCTAATCGGGTTAACGATTTTATATTAATAATCACAGAACGAAATTAATTTCGATGACGAAAACATTCTTCAAATTGAAACACTCCGTGCGGCAAGCGGTTAAATTTAACCCAAACGATCGAAGGAAATAAACAAACCTTGCCCTCATTAAACTATTCGAAGGTGGCCTTTTTGACTACAATGCTAAATAAAAAAATATTAAATCATCGGTGATATATTTGTGGCTTTTCACAAAAAATATTTAAACCAGCAAACGTTTCTTTTTGAGAAATGGTCACGCAGAACCAACCATTCGTGTCCTCGATACATATGTGAATCGATGAAACCTTTTTGAATTTTTAAATTTCCATCAAATTGACCTCACCTTGAGACTACAAATACCTGAAGAATTTACGTGCAAAACTTAATGAAAATAACTTAATCATTTTTTCCTAAGAATGTTAAAGAAAATCATTGTTCATGTTCAATTTACTCAAATCTGTATGACTACAAATGTCATCGATTTATATGCCGCTCAATTAAAATAAATAATTTGATCGGTTATTAAGGTTAGGAGTACGGGAATAATATTAATAAAATCTCGATCGATCGTCTTGATCCAGGTTTAGCTTAGTTTCCTAGATTTATAGGTAAATACTAAGTTGATTATTAAATCGGATAGAGCCGTTCTGTCGATGACCTGTGGAATTAGTGATTGTGGAGTTTTTCTCTGTTTTTATATGGAACGTTTATATCCAATGATATTAAAAACAATCCAATGATTATTTAAAAAAATATTGAATATCAATTTAATAATCAAACAAAGAGTTATTCCCCCCAAATGTTCTTATTTTCAAAACAAACATTAAGATATTTTGTATGGAAAATTTTCCCCAAAGATTAAGCTTGGTACTAAAAACAATCGAATTATAACTAGACCTAATCTAATATTTTACATTAAACATTAGGGTTTCCACCTTTAAATTATAATTCACCATCAAAAAATCATGTGTTAAATGATTGAAAATTGTTCAAACTGACATTTTATTTAAATTGTATAAATTATAACTGGGAAACCAATCCTGAGCTACGATTCCCAGGTACTTAAATTACATCAAAATATCATGTTAATACCCGATTGTGAAACTTCCCAGGATGTGGGGTAACAAATGTACGTCATTGTTGCGTAGTCTTTTGGTTGGTTTAATGATTGAATAGAGTTGATAGGTTAAAGTGTATCGAAGTGGTGAAATCCTTTGTTGTTGTTGTAGACGGATAAAGTTAGTCGATGCACGAAGAAGCTAACATTCCTAGTAACTCCAAAACATACAGCGGTCCTCTAATGCTTCTTGTGGCCCTCAGGGATAACTAACTAACCACTAATACAAACATAACAACATTAATATTGACTATCGAAATTATTTTATATTAAAAGACGCCCAAGATAACAAATATTATATTATACATCGATGCTTTGATCGACACTTGTCTATTAATGGCAGTTTAGAAATTGACCACAGAGTTTATAACTCCATACAATATTATAACTTTAAACTTAATATGTATGTATATTCAACATTACCAGCGTTCATAGCTCAGGGGATGAGACGCGTGGCTACAAATACTGTAGTCATGGGTTCGAATCCCACTCAAGTCAAGAATTTATAAATTGATTTGATCGGTTATTACGACTGGAAGATCGGGAATTATATTAATAGAATCCCGATCGACCGTCTTGATCCAGGTTTACTCTGATTTTCCTGGATTGTAAGGTAAATACTGAGGCGATTATTAAGTAGGGCAGAGCAGCTCTGTCGGTGACCTGTGTATCTAGTAATAGATATGATTACCGACAGACAATTAACACGTTGTTGTATCTAAAAACCCTCTCAAAAAAATCTCGATCAGAGATTTAGGTTCTCTGGTATTTTATAATACATATTATAATGGAATACCTAATATAAAAAATGTATAGTTGACTAAAAAACAATTGATAATTAATTATAAAAACAAAACATCTTAACAATGAAAGAGATGCCTTCTCAATAACATAAGCTGTTTGTGCATAAAGTGGATGCAAAAATTTATTTTCAAATTTAAAGTATCTTTGATGGAGCACTGTACGGATAACTTCATCCATGTTCCCTGAAAGATATTGCTATATTCTGGTTATGTAAATATCAGAGAAATAATGAACTATCGGTTTTGCACCCGCTTGAATAAATTTACTTATCAGGCCTATTTTTAAATAATATTTTAATACTACCAATGCAAATGTAACTGTAAAATAAATATATTTTTTGGTATCGTGCTGAATTGGCATTGAACTTGAATTGAAAAGCTATCAATCATTAACCACAAGCGCATACCGAAGGGGACGTAGCCTGAAATTCCTCGTCCATTTTTTTCAGGGATTCTCAATGTCTGAATGTTAGTTTAGAATGTCTGAACAAGTCCCATTATTATATGTATGTTTGGGTGGCGATCACCGTCATCCACTTACAAGTTGAAGCTGAAGTCGACGCCAAGTTGGTGGGCGTCGCGAAGGTTTCACAGTATTAAATGTCTGCCTTTAAACTTTGATTTTCTTGAATAACTTATCCCCAGGTCGTTAACTCGACAGTAGTCTATCCACCACTAATACTTTCAATTAAATACATAAAACGATTCTACTTTTATACATATTTTATACTGCAATACAATTTATAATAGAAACGAAACATATTTTGAAGTCTTTACAACTCTCACTAATCATCGTGGTTTGGTCAAAACATGTTCATAAAAACGTGGGTTTTTTTATATTTATTTTTAGTGAATTGACCAATAAGAACAAAAAATAGTATTAATAAACAATTTAAGATTTCCAAACACGAAATGAAAATGCGATTAAAATATTTTATCCAATCAATACTTAAAATTGTTATAAGCTTAACATTTTATTTTAAATCAAATAAGTAATTAGCAAACATTACTTTCGGTGAGAATGTTAAAAAGCGCATAGAAGTATACGTCAAATTTGTAGGGATTAAATTCACAATTATTACATTTTTTTTTATTTCCAAATAAAATTAACCTATACAAAGTTAACTTATAGTTTATAATTTCGGTATCCAACTGTTTTGGATAACTATGTAATGGCAGTTTTATTTATTAGTGAGAGAAATAATTATGGCTGCAGCTTAAGGTAGAGTTAAGCTATAAATAATATTTTTAAATACTTAATAATCTTAAGCTCATGTAGTTTTTTTACCAATTTCACCATCTCAAGGAAAGCATATGCTTTTACAAAAATCGAATGAGGGATAAACTTTACTGCTAGTTAAATATTTTATCTAAAATGCTTAGAATTATAGGACAACCCTGCATTTCACTGACAACTTAAGTAGTTTTCACTTTATTGCGTGTTTGACTTTTTTTTTAAATTAAACTTTTCAAAATTATTAAGTCATAAAATCATACGATTTATTTTAAGACGCAATTTTTTTCATTATTGATTGTCTTTATATTATTTTATAATCGAGATTAAAATTGATAAAGATACGAGAATGTTTTTTTAAGATATCATTGGTAGTAAAAAGCTGGTCAACAGGTTAAATGGCTCAAAAGCGTATGTGGCAATTAAATTAATTAACCCCCGTATAAATGTCCCACCACCCTCTCGCCGACACCATACCCAAGCATCCAGTGACTCCCAAAGTCCTCCCATACCGCCCCACAAGCTGGATGGCCCATTTTCCAACCACCCTGCCCTTCAGCCGCCGTGAGCAGTGGCTGAAACCAGTTTGAGCTTAAGCCCGCCCCAGTTAAATTTGTATTGAGTTTGCTGTAAGGCCATCACTTCTCAACATTTATCATTTTTTTACACCTGGAACATTATCAATTACGTTTGAATAAATATATATATATATATATATATATATATATATATATATATAATATATATATATATATATATTTATATATAATTGTGAAATCCTTTTCAATCGAATCCATAAAAATCATATTGTCGATTAATTAGTCGAATTACTTTTTGACTATTATGATGATAATTCATATCGTGAACCATTGTAAATGTACATATTTATTATAGAAGAGAACAAATATATTTGTAACTATCTTGAGAGTGTATTCTTTTTATTATAAATATATTTAATGTAATATGGACCTGCGTAATAGCTCAGGGGATAAGGTGCTTCAAATACTTTGCTTTATGGGTTCAAAGCAAAAAACTAAAAAATTGATTTGATCAATTTTATTACGACTGGGAGATCGATCGATTATCTTGATCCAAGTTTACTCTGATTTCCTGGATTGTAAGGTAAATTCTGATTATTAAGTCGGTGACCTGTGTAACTAGTAATAGTTAAGTTCACAATTAACACGTTGTTGTGTCTAAAAAAACCTTCTAAAATTCTCTTTTAAACCTATTCAACCAATTTATCAGCATAAATGTATGACTAGTGGTAATAAATTTTTGCTATGCTCATATTATAAAAAAATATTTTAGTCCATTTTAAGCCGAAAAAAAAAACACAAAATATGACATTGATTATACTGAATATACAGATTAACTGGTAAGATATGTATCATATTTACACATACTTGATATGATGTTACTATTTTTCAAATGTGGCAAAAATGTTTCGGTAGAGTGGCGAGAGCGTGACGTTGTATTGTATCAATTAAATTTAGCTAATTAATGAAATTATGAGTAAATTTTATAATAAATTTGTAGGAGATAAAGTTTGAGAAGTGGTGTTTGAACTACGTATCTTCATAGCGTATCCATGAATATCACCCATCCCACGGTTGAACCACCCTCTTGGGTACGGAGCCTCTGCCACACAATAACAGCCTTTACGCACCGCCAACATAAGGCTGCAAAATCGCGTAACACAAGTGTGATTTATTTATCAACAGCCTCCACCACACTCGTATGGAACGAGGCGTTAGGGGTGGCTTCCCGCCTGTGGATGGGCGGCCATAAGGGTGGTTATACAGAGGGCCTTCGGGAAAGGTGGGAAAAACTCTACGAGCACTGCGACGATCGGCTTTTCACGCAATTATACAATTTTACCACCCTTAATCAATAAACAGATGAAGAACACATACCATACCATAAAAAAAAGCTTTTGGAAGTTGCATTCCTGATTTGGCAAAGTAATCTACAAAAATTGTTGCGCATAACGAGTGTCCCACATAAACAGCTGAAGATTGAGGAACGATTTGTACTCGTTATAAGAGATTCCACTCTATAATGTATTTAATCCATGACATAACAGGTCGAATAAAAAAAATTAAGGATAAATAATCGTTGAGGGCCGAAAAGGAATCACGCGTTCCGCTATGGAATTAATTGAATAAATCCTGGCGGAATATTTCGACACGCGTAACTTCTTCCTTATGCCGAGAAAGGCGAATGGTGGGCGGGAGACAGGGGGCGTCAAGGAGGTCGCTGGGTGTACCAGGGGCGGTTTATAGGAGACAACCCACCTCCAAGTTTCTGGTTGGCAAGAAAATAAGCTCGACGTAACTCCCGGGGGACAGCCGAAGAATGAACCGGAGCAACTTGCTACTCAGGGTTGACACTATAGCTATCTAAGACTAACCATTATAACGTAATTAAAATCAAAAGTGTGTTTTAAAAATTAAAAAAATATTCATTATAAGAATTTATTGTAAATAATATACGATGGAAGATTTATGTGTGCGGTGGTAAATTAGATTTATAAAAGTGTGATGAGTTTCAACGTTATTCCGGGAAAGGCAGCACAGGTCGGTGCATTTACTCTTAAATTATGAACGAAAGCCGGTCATAAAATTAATTTCATACCACAAATTCTGTACTCGTTTAAACCATAATCCGTACACAAAGGCGATTTACCTTTGAACATTAGCAAAACACCCAACGATATTATTTTGTAAATTTGTTATAAGTAAGAATGGGCTCGATGTTCAATTAGATAGTAATTTTTAACACCTCTCCGGCGTCTCCCCGTGGTATAATCAAAAGACAAACGCCCATAAAATTTAATAATGGAGGCGGTGCGGGGGCTGCTGGGCGGCAAATTGACGTATCCACTTCCACGGTGGGTCGGCAAATACGGCTCGGTTATAGGATAGGGAAGTGGGTGGTGATGGTGGACAGCTTGGGGGTGGCTTTGGTGATGGTAGCCAGCCAGCCAGTTTAAGGGTGGCGATATTGGTGGAACTGGGTGACCACCGCTAATATAGCGACTAAATCTATTTGCACTCACTACTTGACTATATCACATCATTCATCAAATAATAATCAAAACACAAATATATATCACATACAAAATTTAAAAAAACCAGCGTAATAGCTCACGGAATAAGGCTACAAGTACTGTGATCATGGGTTCAAATCCCGCTTAAATTAAAAAAAAATATTGATCTGTTATTACAACTGGGAGATCGGGAATGATATTAATAAAATACCGTTCGATCGTCTTGATCCAGGTTTACCCTGATTTCCTGGATTGTTAGGTATATACTGAGGCGATTACTATACAGGGCCGCCCTGTCGGTGTTCTGTATAACTAGTATATTTAAGATCATACACAATAAATTAACATGTTTTTGTGTCTATATTTGTAAAAACCTTTTCAAAAGGCTCAAAATATTATAGAAATAGGAAAATGAAAAAAATAAAATTCACATAATACCATGGAAATTGATTGAAAAAAATCACCCATTTAAATAATAATAAGTAAAATGTAATTGTCGTGTGTCAATATGATTTAATTCGAGGGGATTTGATATATGGAAAAATAATGGACCCTGGATGCTGGATAATTGTCACTATCAGCTATTTTATATAAAATATGTGTTGGTAAGTCGGGCAGATCCGCTCTGTCGGTGACCTATGTAAGTAGTAATATTTAAGATCACCGATGAATTAATACTTTGTATAAAAGAACTCGTGGGCTCATATAAATAAATTAATAAAAAAATATGTAAATCACCTTCTTTTTTATTATTTAATATTGTAACGAGAAAAGCGGAGATAAAACTTTTCCAATTTGCTTTTGAGCACATGGAAGATATACACACACATTAAAATATTTATTTCATTTAATAAAAATATAGCAAGGAATTATTCGTTTCTAAGCCGAGAAAGTAACAAATAAGGACAAATCGAAGATAATAAAATTTATTTCGAAAATAATCCAAAAATTCACCCTGTAATAAAAAGAAATGTTTTATAACAACTCAAATGATAATAATTGTCACATTGATAATTTAATAATATTTAGAAGAAAAATAGAAGGCATATAATGGGTTGGTTACCATGTTTTTCAAAATTGAGTTAATACTTCAAATTCATGGTCCTGAAAAATATTATACGTTCTAAAAGTATCACCAGAATGTAACAGTGCTATATTTAGTCATAATAATTCATTCATACTGTACCCATCGATACATTTAATAACAGGTTTTTTACATTTTTTCTCCCGTGTGAAGTGATCAACAAATTCCGTGGGTGGGTCGGGTTGTTCTATGGTGTAGGTTATGGGGTGGTTATGGGGTGAATGTTTGCCATCTCATTGTAGTTGGTTGGCAGTTGAGAGAATGTTTTTGATAATTCGACCTGATTGACTCAATCGCCCGTCACATAATCAATTTAATAGGTCTCCATAATCACCCTACAAATTAATTAATCATATCAAATTAACGATAAAAGAAATCATTCATCAATGGATAATTTTTATTTCTTTTAAATAATTGGGTCAGTGTGAAGAAATCTGATATGATTGAATTTTTTTTGACAAGACTATACATTCAATAAAGGTCCGCATTCTATAAAGTAATCGTGCATTCTAGGAAGACACCCTATTGATCGTAAACATCGCCAATAAACTTGTTGCTTAAATAAAGCACAAACAAGGCGTTCAATACTTCCAAACAAAATGACTAATTAGTAAAACAATCGAATATACACTAACCACTGACATGATGGTGGGCTTTTTGAGCACAGGGCGAATTAATTGCGGTACGTTAATTTTCATTGTTAATGTGTGGAGGGACAGTGATCGGGCGTCATGAAACCTAGTATATGTGGTCATGTCCCCATAGAAAACAACTTTAATTACATCGGATAACTTTACTATGGTTAAACCACCCTTTACTTAAGGGAAGACACAAACACACCCACCCCCCATACACACAAACTTCATACTATGAAATATCTGGTGTTATGGATTATTATTAAGGCATTCAAATAGTCTTTATGAAGATTTCATCTTAGACAGTTTTCTGCCCATATTTTAGACTAATTAATAATTAATTAATATCCAGTCGTTGTTTCGGAGATTGGGGAGCTACTAATCCAGGGTTGAAATGTTTAATACACAATAAATTTATAAGTAAATAGGAATAACAAATAATTATTTATAATTAGAATTGGACGTATATTTTTCAAATCACAGCTATGCCTCTAATCTATGGTCTGTATCTAATATATTTTTTTATTAACTTTCCTAGAGAAGATTATAACAAAAGTCAAATAAACAGATAAGAGATTTATGCAGATCATATTATAATAATATTATTTGTGCTCAAATAATATATCAATAAATGACAAATATTAATAAATTACCAGCATAATAAACGTATATAGCTTAGGATATATTTCTATACATCGTGTTTATGTATATAAAAAGCTCTGTTGTTGACCTTGTGTAACTGTTTCAATTAAAATATGATAATTCTCATATATATATATATATATATATATATATATATATATATATATATATATATATATTAATATATATATATATATATATATATATATATATATATATATATATATATATATTAATATATATATATATATATATATATATATATATATATATATATATATATATATATATATATATATATATATATATTATACAGCGTGATCTTGAACTAAGTGAGAATATTTTAGGTAGAATATATAAAAATAATTAATATATTTTATGAATCAGCTTTTTTTGTGTAATACGCAGTAGTGGTTATCATTTATGTATTGTGTCAATTAAATACTTTTTAAATTATGCAATTATTTTAAACCTCCTAAAATATTCTCAGTTAGGTCAAGTTCACCCTGGAAAGCTTTGTAACTATTCAATTAATATTTTTATAATATTTAAGCAGCCCTGAATTGTTACTTGATCCAGGGTTTGCCAGGCAGGTCTGGAGAATTCAAGGAAAAGAGCAATATCTGAGGAGTCGGATGATTCGACGTAATAAACATGATAAATTCCCAACCTTGGTAGAAGTTTTCTCATACCCTTGACGTCGCGACGCCCCTTCGCCTCCTTCAATTTCGGGATGTGAGGTAAATAAGCGTTGTACGTGTGAATTGTATGAGACAATAGTACTTATACAATATGTAGTCTATCTTCTCTTATTTGCCCTCAACCCAATACAATCTAAATGCCGAAAGAACATTTGTTGTACTACTGTGTTTAAATAAATAAAATTAATAATAAACTGGTAGAGATATAGATGTTTATATATTAATTTGTTCCATATTGATTGTTGTATAAAATAATATATGATTTGTAAAATAGAATGGACAATCCCAACGCCCTCTATTTATTGTGGATAGAAACAGTTGGTGCGTTGAACATTAACCCCACTTCACCCCATCTATAGTGGCAGCACCACCCCGGTTGTATATAAATCTATGGTGTATAATAATACCTGTTCATATGAACATACATGGAGCCACCATTGTGCATATGTTGAGTGAGCTTGGACGCCGGCCAATGTAGGTACAACTATACATTTGTATTTTCGAATAAATACTCAACACACACTCCTACAGAAACGCGTATTGGAATATCTAGAAATGTAAAATGCTAAAAAACTCATATACACAAATATACACAAAGCGAGCGAATTTTTCAACACGAAATATTTTCCACCCGGAGACTGACTCGCATCCCACACAGGGACGACAGATATAAAAACGACCATCAAAAAGCAAAACAAATTCGATTTCATATATTTTTTTAAATACTTTAGAACTGTACATTACTTATTTTAAATCAATCTTTTCTGCAAATATTCTATGTCTCGATTTTTTTGTAATGTATAAAGCTTGGGATTCCAAGGCGTGCGTCGCCGAAAAAGCACATCGCAAAGTCCGTAATAGAGTTGCTTTGCTGTACTTTTGATCGATTTATTGTTAATTAGTGCCTCGCCCGAGGCTCCGACGAGGCATTAGCCAACAAAAACCAGACCATAAGTGTAGCTAAGCAAATCTACTATTGTATTTAAGGAGTACGTTTGCGGCGAAGCACTACACTACAACCACAACGTTACGTCAGCGCGACACAACGTAGCGTCAAGTGAACGTTACTAAACACGACGTAAAGTTAACTTCTTTTTTATGGAAGAGGATTCCTTTCTGCGTTTAGCAAGTTTATAATATCACCCTCTACTATAAAAATGATGTTTTCGATACGTCTCGCTAATGTGACGCACAGTGTTTATAATGCGAGTAGAATTTAAGTCAAGAAGTAAAAATTTCAGTCATCATTAACGTCAAAAATTCGGGAAAAAAAGCTTTTACTGTAGGTTAAATTCTAATTTATTTATTTTTCCTATTGTTTAGTTTTTTTTAATAAAAATCCATAAAGGGAGGTTCATAACTACAAAAAACACACAACATATTTTCAGCATATAATTATGACATTGCATATTTATACTATAAATAAATTATTATATCTATAGTTCTTGAACGTGTGTATGTTGTATTTCTGTACGGATTCCTCAACCATCAGTGTTACCAGATGGAATAATAATATTTTATATAATTATTTTACTAGAATTAATACATATCTAAAATCTCGGAAGGGGTATTTTAATGATAATACTATTAAATTAATTTCAAAATAATAAATGACAATTCTCAAAAAACAATATTTATTGGGAGACTCGCTTTTTAAATATTGCGATGAGTGTTGTCATCATATGAAAACTGTATTAAATTATTTTATTTCTAATTTACTTTGAAAATTCAAACTTCTTCTGATAGAAACACAACTTACAAGAAAAAATTAAATTAAAACTCAAAATAGAACCTTCTATTAAAAAGCCAAACAGATCATAAAAACACTAACAAATTGAAAATTTCAATTAAAATTACCCTAGTGTGTAAAATAAAGACGCAATAGGTAGTATAATTTTTAATTTACTACTACATAAGGTCACCAACAGAGCGCCTCTAACAAACTCAATTTTGAAAGAATAGCTACATAAAAACGTCGTTCACTTGATTAAAAAAATGCCCTGAAATATAATCATTAAATAAAAACTTTTCAAATGGTAATATTTCACGCTTTTGTACTAGACTGGAGCATTTTTGGAAAGTGAGATTCCCCTCTGATTATTTGTTGTTTAATGGCTTTACCCGAAGTTGCAAAATAAGTTGGTCGAAGAAATCTGCTTCCAAGTTGCCACGTGCTTACGTTTTTCAGAGAACATCCCACATAATAAATCGACAATGATTCGAGAACAATCGAAAATTAAAATTTTTAGTATCGCGTAGTTGATACAAAAATTAAAATAGTATAAAAGATACTCCCAATGCGCGATCTCTCTCTCGCTTTGTGTGGATGTTTCTCTCTATCTTTTTCATGCGCATCCTAAAGAGGATGTATGTTTCAGGAGTTGAAAACATATTGAATAAAATGGGCTCTATTGAATATTTTTTACAATTAATATCGATAGTATGGTGAGAGAAATAGTTTGAGACTACTTTAAATATATGTATTTTTATATCTTTCAGCATTTTACATGGATTGAATAGATTAGATTGATAAATATCTCTGGAGTAGATAAAAAAAATAATATATCGGAAAAAATATTCATAAAGCTAATAGCTCAGGAGATAAAGCTACAAATACTGTGGTCTTGGGTTCAAATCCTGCTCAAGTATTTTTTTTTAAATTGAAGATCGAAAATAATATTAATAAAATCCCGATCGATCGTCTTGATCCAGGTTTACTCTGATTTCCTGTACTGTAAGGTAAATACTGAGGCAAAGTCAGGCAGAGCCGCTCTGTGGGTAACCTGTGTAACTAGTAATATATATATAAGATCACCGACTGCTCCTCGGAGGGTATATAAATGAATAAATTGATCTGAATAAAATGATGACATTTCAAACAAATTGTATTAATATCTTCATGCTTAATACATTTTCAAGATTTCATAATAATTTTGAAAAAAATTATAAATAATGTAAAGGAGAAATGTAGATAGTTAAAAGTCCTACAAAAATCTAAAACAATCTAATTTAAAATTACTCTATAAACAACTGTTGATTTTAAAACAAAAACTCTACAAACGAACACGATGTTGTGTCTTAAAAACACTCTCAAAAAGAAGCTCCATGGCGAGTAAATAAATTTAAAAAAATCCGATAATCTGTATCGGTTCAAATTTACTCCCAGGATTACCTGGATGATGAGGTGAACACATGAGGATTATATTAGTCGTCGGTGAACTTGCCTAATTATAATATTAAAACAGATGAGATGAGATTTTTTTCTGAAGTGCAATAAATTATAGTTTTTTTTTAATGGAAGCTGTGATTTAAAAGCCCCGATCTCGTCGCGACGTTTGTAAAGTGTACACATACAAAGTAGAGTGTACCAAACAAAAGCGAGATTATTTCAGGCTTTTACACGACGCCACCAACAACTTTGGCTCAAATTCTAAACATTCCTTTAAACCATAAGCGACTTTGGCCGCAATCCCAACACCCAGGTGCCCAAATACTTCCGACACATGAACTGCCATCACAATATTTTCTAATTGTTATAATAGTAATGCGTTTGTTTGTATCGCACAATATATTGTTTTGTGTCTGAAAGCGGCGGTCTTGTCCTTAACTGGGTCAATCATACCACGGGGGTTGTCTGACTGGAGAGAGAGAGAGAGTCGGGGGTGGTGAAGTGCTCAAAGCCTCCACCCCATCGCACCCCCGAGTATCGCTGTGACATTGAAAATAACAATCAACACTCACCACTGCGGCGCATTTATGATGACACTACAACCATTACGAAATATATTTTTTTTATCAAACATTCGAGAGGTAGCCCTGCTTTGTTTTTGTAATAATATATTGTGGATATAAAGTTAGGCCAAATATTGGCCACATATAACATAACAGATAGACAGAGTACACACATGTATTGGTGTATGGGGTGGCAGAATTCATGGTGGAAAGCATACACGTGTCCCTTTTCAACACGTGCCATATCCAGTCATATAGACAGGAACACAACTATACCTCCTATATTATTATACTCAGCGACCGCATTTTGTTAACTGGCCTCTGCTTTCCTACTAAACGTTACACCAAACACACATTCTCAAACTTTTCAAAACAAGCAACAATTTCGACACCACCGATTAAGTATACATATAAATTAATCATCCTTTGACTCCATTTCTGTTGTTACTTTATTAAAAAACAATATCGTTTTAGACTACTTTAAATATATTATTATATCTTTCAGCAGTTTACATGGAGTGAATGGATTATTCTACAAGTGGGTGTTTGTATTTTTTCCCCATAAATTATGTTAACACTAATTAATTATTTTTATTACCAATTGATCGTACTCCGTATTAAAATTAGTAAAAGAATTATTAACAGATTATAATAATATGCCTGGAGTAGATAAAAAAAAGAAATATATGAACTAATATTTATAAAATCCCGATCGTTTGTGTCGGTCCAGGTTTACTCTGATATCCTGGATGATGAAGTGAGATGATGAGGAGGTTCTTGGATGATATTGAACTTAACTTTAATTAATTTTATTTATCATAATAGGATTGATTATATTTAATATCCAATTTGTTATTAATGTGTTATATGTATCATAGTTATTGTCATTAAAATATTCATTGATTGTTATTAATTCCTTCTTTAATTACAGTTTGACTTTAGGTGTGATTTCAGTATAAGTTATTTTTAGATTATGATTACCTTCTAATCGTTAATAAGTTGAGGCTTTATAATACTATTTACTATTTAACCATCACTAGTTACAAAGATCACCGGTATCACCTTTCAATCCAGGATATCAGAGTAAACCTGGATCAAGACGGTCTTTTATTAAGATTATTCTCGATCTCCCAGTCTTAATAACCGATCAAATCAATCAAATGTGCATTAGTTAATCAGTTTAAAATAATTTAATTAATATATTTGTTCCCTGTCGAGTCAAGCGGAGTGGCTTAAATGTCAAAAGAAGTATTTGTATGGGTTATTAGGGGTGTGTTTGGATGTATAAACATACAAACACTTGCAAACCCCGTCCGCAAAGTTTGTACGGACACTTTTACCAAGTTTGACTATCGCCATTGTCCGGAAGAGGCCGATTGTCGACGGAAATATCCGAAAGCACGGCGTATTGATTAGGTGCGGCTCCCGATTTGGGTGTTGTGACGCTTCAACAAAACCACCCCTCGTCTAACCCGTCACAAAGTCTACATTTGTTTAAAGCACAATGCTTGAATATTTCTTCATTCCACTCCTCATATCGTAACATCGCGCCTCACTGAGGTGAACAGAATTTTAATCCGCGGTTTAGCGCCTTTAATCGACCGCTAAACCGACCTTATTCCCGCATTATCAATACGGAAACAACAGATCAGAAGCGTGAAGAGATGTGGCTAATATTGAAGCCGATATGTCATCACGCCGAAACATATTTCAGAACACTTCGACGAGTTCACAAATACTTTATTTAGATCACCAGCTCGGTGTTTGTATATTTATATAATGGCCACTAAAACGTCAGAGATATATTTCAAAATTCGGTCATCATTTCCAAATATCTCAAACAGAATATTTAAATAGCCAAATGTTTACCAAAAAGTACACGCTCATCATCATCTGCAAATATAAATATATTTTTTTCTACATAGGTACGTTTTAATTATTTTTTTCAGTTCGAATGTCAAGTGTGGCGAGTGAATTTGGAATTTTTCAGTCTCTCTTTCATTTTTTTTTGTAATGTCCCGCCGCCGCCGACCGGTTACTGAAACGGAAAAAATAACATGAAAAGCTGAAAATCTATCTGTATGTATTCCATTCCGCATATGAAATTTTCAAAATTAATCCGCCGATCGGAGTGGAAAAATTCAATCCCGTTCGAAAATCAAAAATCTCATACGGCACGTAAATATATACAATTTGTTTATCGGTCATTGTGTCTAACCACATTGTATTTGTATGGATATAATAATTTATTTGGATAAGCCGTCTAAGAATTCCAGAGTCGTTATGTGGGCTGCTGGTCAATATCACGGATGACCAGACTTGCCTGCATTACAGATTCTTCGAACTGAGAACACAGATCGGTTTTTACGAGTTCTCTCTTTGGAACGCGATCGAGATATGTTATTTCGATATGTTGGACACGTGCCTTTACGTGTGAATCATAGTCAATTTTCAGATATTGGCTTCATATTTTGTTTCTTCCTTATTTTCCATCTGGAATGGACACTATATCGAGGTGATACTGCTAAAATGCACTAAGTCATATTTTGATGATTTTGAGTTTGGGATATATATTTTTGTAATTACTTTACCAATTGCCAAAACGCACGTAGTCGTATCATCAATATTTCGGAGTTTTTTTTACATTTTAATTAAAAAATATAATTCATTGAATTATACCACATACAAAATTATTCAAATACATACCATAAATGTATAGTTCTGTTAAGACTTTTTTTTTCACTCATTCGCCATCATCTCAAAACTATGAAATATGACTTGATGCATTTTGGCAGTATACCCTCGATATAATAATAATATTTCATATTAAATCTTATACATCGTAGATTGGATATTAAAAAATATCATTACTTTCAGACTGACTCTGGTTCTGAACAAAATGAAAATTACCTAAAAAAAATACTAAGACATAATTTATAAGCTGTTAATAATAATGGTGGAGTATTGTCTTTTGGTTGGGTTGTCTATTTAGGAAGAATACCTGTTTAATATAAAAATTTAAAAAAATCTCTAATATCAAAAAAAAATGTTGATTATTTTTTTATAAATAACATAATGTAGCATATCGATACAAATGTGTATTGGATGAAATAATGGCCATTTAACAATGAATTGGTTTGTGTATATCTTTCACGTGTGTGTAAAGAGGATTTGATCCGGGCAAAAGCTGGTTAGAAGATTAGAAACGCCCGCGGTAGTAATAGTGTAGTGTAGTAGTGTGTGGCGTAGCACCATCTACGGTGTAGCAGCCGTCGTAGTACTCTACTCGTAGCAAGCACGGTAGCTATTATAGGACACCGTGACACGACCAAACTTTCGGTCAATTATCAAAGTTTAGACCTCTAACACAAAGTGAGCCTTTTGCTACAGATACAATCATTTGACGGACGCCTTCATACTATCTATTCCGAATATAAGTATAAGCATGAAAAATAACAACAGGTAATTTAATCAAGAATACATTAAGCGGGCTCAAATCAAGGACGTGGTGTAATGTTTACAGGCGAATTAAATTAAAAGTAGTGTTGATTCATTAACGTGGCTGGGAAGGCGCAATAATAACGTTATCGTTTTTTCCCAGTGTAACATTCACGCCTCTTTGTTTGATATTTATTTGTCGTTTTCTGTTTCGCCCCTGGTCTCCACCACCCCCAACAGGCTATCACTGCCACCCCGAGGCCCTCTTCGTCCCTGTATCATCCCCCGTATACTCCATATTCCCGTAACCTCTCCCCATCATCCTTCCACCCCTCTGTTACTCACACCATTTGTCCATCTACTCGACTCGAATGAAAATGGGAATGTGAAAAAATGGTATAGCCATCGTGCGGTGACCATAATTACACACACACACACATATATATATATATATCGTGACGCCTTCCCTATTAGCGGGAGTCCCTTTATAAGGGGTTGGCCAGGCCACCTTGGCCTTTACGGGAGAATATAGTAGAGATGGTTTCCCAGGCCACCACACAGCAATGAGTACTTAAGATCTAGTTTGCTAAGCTAGATCTACCAAGTGACTCCGGTGCCGTGAATCGAACCCGGGAGTCTTCACTCACGAATCCGTTACACTAACCACTGGGCCACAAGGCGGCTCTAATTACAAATACACCATTTAATTTATCGTATAACACTTACGTAACACTACTTCATTCAATTTTATTGATAAATTAGTAGTGAGTAGTTTTCTTTATTAATTACTTTTAATTATCATCATCAACAGCAGTATACAATAAAATTATCTATTTCTTCGCCATATATAGGTTTGTATCTTCACATTATCTTCTCACCCTCATGTGAAGATTTTTAATGTTATCGTGATATTTATTTATTTTAGAGCATTTTCCCAACCTATTGATCTGAGTGCTTTTACATATATCAAATAAATATTCAGTGCAATTTATTTGATATAAATTTTCAAATTTGTTATTTTTTTATATACAAAAGGTGTTATTTCATTGTCTGTCGGTGATCTTAACCATTACTAGTTACACATGTCACTTTACATATTTACCTTGCAATCCAGAAAATCAGAGCAAACGTGGATCGAGACGATCATTCGGGAATTTAATAATATTATTTTGCTATCTAAGATGTCTCGATAAGATATCGACTGGGATTTGAACCCTTAACAAGAGTATTTGTAGCGCCTTATCCTCTGACTTATTAAGTTATTAGTAATATTAATATATTTTTTTTAACCAAGAATCAATAGACATGTTTCTTTGTTCTTAATTTGTACTTAATTTAAAATATAGATACTAATTTTATTATATATGTATAAACACTCACAACAATTTTTTCAAGTAAAGTATGCTTGATATGACTTTGTAACTTGGCGCCTTATGGTGTAGACGTATGGTCACCGCATCGGGAATGTATAAAAATGTAGGAGCAAGATCATCCACCTCTGGCTCGCAATGTAGGAGGGTATGGTGAGGTAAGGGTGTGATGGTGGGTGGTAATGGGTGGTCATGGGTGGTGATGGTGGGTGGAGTGATTTATGTGGGGCCATGGTAAGCGAGGCGCCGGTCAACCTGCGCACTTCCACACCTCACAACCCTCACATTGCATTGTCACTATATAACTACTAACAACACCCTCTAAACAGACAATCAATGCCTTCATTCACTAATATCCATCATCTATAAAACACCCTCCACCTATCCATTCATACATTGTTACGATCAAACCAATCAAAGACGAACGTCTCTTACATATTATACTGAAGTCATTTATAAAAACACTATGCTGTTGACTATTTAATTAAATATTCTTAACTATTTAACTGTTAACGGTGACAAATTAGACTTTTTCACATTCACAGTCTGAAATAGATACACAACAAAGCTATAAACAAAAGGGTCTTTGGGTGTAATTTTTATTCATATCACCTAAAGCTTTTTACGCATGCGCACTCCAACGACAAATTCATTTCAGTTTCATGAGTTGGGTTATGTTTATGTGCTTTTCGTTGAAGCGTATCACCGTATCACCGTATTTGGGACACCATATTACTACAGTCACAGACATTCACCACAAGGCGGCTCTGTAAATTATATAATTGGTATAATTAAAGTTTCTTATTGTTCAAAGTCGATCCGATAACACCGATATATTATACGAATGGATGTTTAAATATCAAGATTGCAGTCTCGTCTACTTGGTCCACCATCTTGACATTTATACATACCTGATAATATATAGATGTTATCATGTCGATCAAACAAACTTCCATTTAATATAAACCGAACTGAACGTCACCAGTCCACAGATGCTCTTTTGTATAAATTCCGTAGAAGGTATAAATACGATGGTTTATTAACGCAAAATATATATTTTCTGTTATTAAATGTGTAATTTTACTATATGTACTATCGATAACTGCATTTTATTTTATTTATTAAAAACAAACAGCTTCCAGAAAATATCGAGAAGCCAAAAAATACTTTTGTAAAATACATAATAGTAGAATAGTAATAGTGGTAACATCAGTTGGAAAAAAAAATTATAAATGACAGTAATATTAATAAAATGGGAAAACGAGGATTAACAATTTAGTTTAAACAAAATCTCTATATCAGAAGCTTATTTATTAAGTTGAAATTGAAAACCAAATCTATGTGTCTGCACAAAAATATTCAGTCATTTAATAATACATATATTAAAATAAAAAGCACTACTTTTTGTGTGACATAAATAATATTGTTCAATGGTATTTCACAAATTCGATTAGTGAATATTGTTACTGCTTGTTGAAAATAGTACTGAAGGTGTCAATTAGTTAACCCCTTGTGCGCCGCGGAGGTGGCATTTCACAATAGGCATAATTAAGTGAGTATCTGTTGCACTATTAAGAACGGCACCTCGTTGAAAATCAACAAGTTAAAATGGCATGATTTATGACACTCGCTAGGACAGCAATAGAGATCTGCTTTTAGGGGGCGGTGGGCGGTGTTTAGTCACCCCACGAGTGAAGCACCCCCTGTCTCCATGACGACCAGCAACAGTATGTCTAGGCGACCGCCCTCCACCACCAAGGCGAGGACCATTGCATTCAACCTCACACTGACTCTCAATATAAAAAATGAAAAAGGACATCACCCCGAGTCGCTGTTAGGGGATGCGGTGTCTCTACAATTGCAGAGTCTCAATATCATCACCACAACTAATCATATTTATCCCTTAACATTGGGAACTTAAGTAATATCAACTATAAAAAGTAGGTCGACAATTCGATTAACCGAAGACAAATTTAGTATGGACTAATATTTATTATTTTATAAATATATCGTGACGCCTTCCCTATTGACGGGAGTCCCTTTATAAGGGGTTGGCCAGGCCACCTTGGCCTTTACGGGAGAATATAGTAGAGATGGTTTCCCAGGCCACCACACAGCAATGAGTACTTAAGATCTAGTTTGCTAAGCTAGATCTACCAAGTGACTCCGGTGCCGTGAATCGAACCCGGGAGTCTTCACTCACGAATCCGTTACACTAACCACTGGGCCACAAGGCGGCTCAAATATATTATTTTATTAATATTTATATTTACATTCAATGTCAATGAACTTTACAAGTCAATGAACTTTTATCTATAGAATCGTCATGCATTTAATCCCGCATACTTTCAACCGTGGCCGGTCACTAATACATGTGCATATTCTAAAACCTATACATATAAACACACATAGTCGCTTAATCGAATTTGAATTAGCGAGGCGGCAAACCGTTAGAAGCAGCGCACCTGGCGGCTTATTGACGAACACCGATTGGTGCAGTTTCTATAGAATTGGTGCGTCAAATTTATTGTCGTCTTTATAAGTATTATTGGCATCTCTATACAAATAAGCTCATTGACTGAAGTGCTTTGGAACACTGGACACTACACGAATTATATTTTTATTAAATTAGTAAACTTTATCATTCTTTGTAAACTATCTGATATTATTATAATTTTGACAAAACAATAAAATATTATTAATATCTTTGCAATTTGCCCACCCACTTATTAATTCAACATTATAATTCTACCGTAAATATAATTTTTTTATGATAATTAATGTGTAAATATCAGATAATTCAAATAAAACAATACAATTATGCTGTGTGTCAATATCCGAGAATTTAAATATTACCAATCTAATTAAAATATAACCCGTGCAGAGTCCAGTGCTCCAAGGCACTTCAGTGCACCCACTTAGCTGGGCTTGGTATATAATTAATGCAAAAAAATCAGAAATGATTCATTGTCATTTTGATGAAAAAATCCAGCATCTGCCTTAGGTTGATAAGTTTGCTTTTGTATGAAAAAGAGTTGAATTGTCATTTTTTAAATTATGTATGAAATATAGTTTTCAATCATTAGTTTAAAAACAGGCAAAAAATATCTAATACTAATATTAAAATAAATAAACCTTCTGAATTATGAAATCATACTAATTTTCCAGACAATGTTACCTGTTTGCTCTTTAACAATCAATATTTTATTAAACATATAATGAGACTTTCAACTATTAAAATATCAGTCATTTCGTTGTTGAAATATTTTTATACATACCTAACAATTTTTTCGATAATAATTTTGATTTTATTTAAATATTTTCATTGTTTGTGTGTGATTAGGCGTATAAATGTGTCGGACATAACACAGTAATCGGAGGAGCGGATGACTGCTGTCCTCAAATCCATTTGTTGGGGGTAGATTTCACCCCCTCTGACATCTATGTGTATTTGGAGTCCGTGGGAAAACTACCCGGTCAACCCCACCCTTCCACCCCTTTCCATGGTGCAAAAAACATCCCTAACTTTTCAAAAGAACTACCGCTCTCAAACAGACTCCGTTCATCACTTAATATGCTTTCTACACTACCGCAAACATTTTAATATTTTAACTAATCAATGTAGGATTTAAAGTTTATACAATTAAAATAAATGTGTTTTCTATTGAATTAATTAATTTAAAATAATGCATGATTTTTATTTAAATTTTAAGAGGACTCTTAATATAGTATAGAGCTATTAAAAGTGAATTTAAACTTTTTATTTGATTCAAACACACAATTGCACTTAGTCTATTAGCGTCACCTAGCGATATCTATTATAACTTCTATTACAAATATTTAAATATTTATTTATAAATAAACTAGTGTAATTTTAATTGAAATTTTTAATTTGTTAATGTTTTTTTATGTTCTGCCTGGTTTTTTAATAGGACGTTTATCTTTGAGTTTTGATTTCATTTTTGCTTTAAAGTGTTTTTTATCGATTAGAAGAAATTTTTGTTTTTCAAAATGAAGTATAAAAATGTGGAATTGTAATGCATTAACAAATTAAATACATCTAAAAATATTTTGAAATTATTTAATATTTTTAAATGCTCTGATTTTTTTTTAATACGAAGATAATACGTTGTTTGTTTTTTCATTCGAAAGAAGTTTGAATTTTTTATTAAAATTATTAATTAAATAATATAATGCATTTTTCATACTTATCATAATATTTAAAAAGCGAGTCTCCCGATTAATACTGTTTTTTTTTTGGGAATTTTCATTTATTATGCATTATTAAATATCTCTAATATATTGAATTCCACGTGAATGCTTTTATTATTTTGCCTATTTTTATTGCTTATATTATAAATAATTTTAAAAATATTTTTGTCAAGCTTCATAATATTTTTTATATAAAAAAAACAAGTTAAAATATAACAGTAAAATAATTTAATCAGCCGGTTAAAAATAAATAAATTAAAAAGGCAAAAATGTTTGTCAGAAGTGGGATTCGAACCCACGCCCACAGAAGTGGACTGCGACCTGAACGCAGCGCCTTAGACCGCTCGGCCATCCTGACATATTGAAGTCGGGCATTAAGTTTCAATATATTCCAAGCAAAAAAAAACAACAATAAAATCATTTTGTATGTAGTTTGTATTGTATAATTTCATAATATTACATACTTGATATTTGGCTTCTACTAGAAAAATCTCCCGAATATTTAATGAATACATTTCCAATTTTTAAGCCATGCGGTACGAAATCAGGGTTGTACAAAAATGTAATATAATTAAAATTCCAAATTAATAATGCCATAAATATTTATTTTATTGCAGGTATACAATACTTAGTAGTTGGTATTATTTAATGTCGATTTAATCGTTTTCAAAAGAATATTTTGTTCATTGGAGCACAGGCCCAAAAAATCGTCCGTATCTAAAGTCCAAACCATAACTCCAGCAAGATCTTTTGACAACGCGTACTTGGTCTAAAAATACAATCACGATACTTATTGGTTAGATTATTTAATAGGTTTTAATTACCTTAGTTTTTATAGTTGCGGTATCTTCAAAAGCAATCCATTGGTCATCTTTTGTGGCATAACTACTAGCGTAAACATCTTCATTTGATACAACGAACCATCCAGACTCTTCGTTTATCTTCTCGCATATTTCATAATATGCTAAGAATCCTGTAATTCATATTGATTATAAATTAAATGTTGACTAAAATAATAATTTTACTTACCAGTTAAGTTTGTAAAAGGTCCTGCGTTTCCTTCACTGATTGCGGTCATTCCAATTCCATTTTCTTCGGGCTTTGAACTTGCTTTTTTCAAAGTATAAGTTCTTCCTGTGGTTTGCATACCAAGCACTAACTTTTCTGGAGGACATCCTGAACTCAACCATCCTTCAACGCTTTCTGCCTTTGACATAGTGTATTTTTTTATATTTATGACTCAAACACAATTATATTTATTCGTTCTTACAACTGATCCGATGTTGATATCTCCAGGTATTCTGTGCAGTGGGGCCATGTAAGTTGTAGTATCATTTTTTTGATAATCATAAGCCATCAATATAACATAGTCGACAATTTCAGCCACCGAAGGAACATCATAAGCTAAGCCTAAATAATCTAAAGAGGCACCAACTGCAACGCAAAGCAATTTGCCTCGAGCTGAAAGTCTCGTTTTAATATCTTTCAGTAATGATACATAGTTTTCCCTATCAGCTGCTATACCACCTCTCTGAAATAAAAAAAATATTTATGGATCATATCTTTATTGGCGGACCCGAGATAATCATCTAATAAATTTGATAATAATCCGTGATTAAATGTGTGTTTCATTTCGTGACAGCTTTTGAATTAATAATGTTAATTTGAGGTTTTAATACAAAAAAATACCTTTTTTGTAGTAAAGCAGTGCAGTTACAAAAGTAATTAAATCAATAAATAGTTTCTCTTATCTACACAGTGTGCTCTCTTCTAAATGTGAAAAAATACGTAATTTCGTAAATTTTATATTATCATAATTATTTATTATTACTTTATGTGTACACACCCTGAAGTTTTTTACTACCTATTCACTATTCAGCTATTCATCTTATACAACTTGTCTCCAAATGACAAATGAAGATAAAATATTAAAACGCTTTCATAATATGGCAACACTATCACAATTCAAAAAATATTTATTATTTATATAAAAACGAAAAATAATGTATTAAGGAGTCGTTTTAAATTCGTCGTTTATTTGATGAAATAAAATGGGAGCGCTGTTTACATCGATAGATCTCTTTGTCAGACTGTCGAAGCCGTGGCTCGCCGAAATGTTTACAACAATAGTCGAATAGTCGAATATAAACTGAACGAGGCGGCCTTAGTATCCAATAAGAAAAACATGATAATTAATAAACATAAAATACCTAATATTTAAAGTTGGTTAATAAATACATTGTATATTTTTTTTAATTTGTATATTTTTTTAAGTCACCTACAGGGCGGCGTTATCCGACCTAAATAACTACCAAAGTTACTCACTATACAAAAATCAAGGTGAGATGATCTCTTAAATTACTTCAAATTACTGTCTCAACATAATCAGGGTTCCCAAAAAATTCACATAATGAAATATTTAAATATTGCTTCTAAATAAAATAATTTCTTTAATTAAAAAAAGATCTTACGGGTGTATATATGCAAATAAATAAATACCTGGGTTGGATACTCCCAATCAATATCGATTCCATCAAATCCATAATACACCAAAAACATCACCAAATGGTCCACGAATTTCTTTCTCGACTCTGGAGTCTCCGACATCTAAAAAATTAATTTAAAATAAATTAATTTGAACCCATTGCCCTTAACAATTTATACTTTACCACTGAGAATTTTTCAGAGCCCTCATCCCATCCACCGAGTGATAGAATTGTCTTAATACAGGGATTCTTTTCCCTGATTTGCCTAAATGTGTAATATTGCTGGTTGCCGCCGATTTCGGGAAGATCATTAAATGGATCCAGAGAAAAAATCAACCCTTCCACATTTAACCCTGCAAATCCATAAACCAAATGCGTGCAGAGATTTGGGTCTATATCATTTGGACTGAAAGATCCCAACTTAGGTCTGTACACTGCCCAACTTGAATAGTAGCAGAACACCACTTTGTCTAGAATTAAAAGCAAGCTTATAAATAAATTTCAAATATATAATTGATTTTAATACCATTTCCACAAGTATCCGCCGTTATTTGATTTGGTAGAACAATTAAACTAAGTAGAAGTATTACAAAATATGCTAAAAACGCCATTGCGTCTGAAATTAAGTTAATCGACTGGCGGAATACGTCTAATAAACGATAATTTATAGATAAAAATACATAATCTAAGATATGATAACATTTTTAAAATATTTATTGCCGTCATAATCAATTTATTAATAATTAGTGGGATATGCATTATCGAAAGAAATGATGATTTCGATGTAATTTGCATTTATCAGGTTATTTTAAATTTGCTTACTAACTTAATATATCCATACACTATAGAATATTTATATTTTATTGCAAATTATTATTATGAAAAATACAATACACACTGTTTACAAAACGCTCTTGTTGAAAGCTTTTTTTAATGCAATATTTAAACAAAACGTGTTTTTCGTAAAAGTACGTACATTTCAACACGTGTTTTGTGGATTTAACTCATTATAATCTGAGTATCCGCGAACAAAATAAACATACGGTAATTGTAAATACCACAAAGATTTTTAAAAAAATTATTCGATAATATATATTAAACATTTTTTTATTTTTTTTACTGTGTACGGTAGTTTTGTGTAGAATCAACAGGCTTCGTTTGTTTATTTAACAAGTGCCGGACAAAATGATGAATAAAATACCAGTTTTTATCGAGCCTTCGACCTGGTCGGATGTCCGTTTATAATATTTTAAAATAATCGAATTTAAGGTAAGTAAATTCAATTGAAAATAGTTAAATAGTTTAGTATGACATAATCTATGTATTTATATTATTTGTTTTTCTTTCAATTCCTCGATTGTATATTAAAAACACACTGATGTCACATGTCAAAATCAATACATATTTTTTACAGTTTTTTCCTCATATCGTGGTGATTTTTTTTTTGATAGATTAACTAATCTTTTTTTTCACATACAACGTCAATGTGAAAGAGAATCACTTGACGGTTCAAGTGATTGTTAGTCGGTCAACAGTACGAGTAGATCGCTTTCACCGACTACACATGGTGAGGCATCTGATATTATTTATAACATTTGAATGAAAAAATAATGTTATTTTAATAAACTATCTGTTTCTCTCGACTCAATGTTATATCTTCTGTTATTTGCCTGTAATTGAATAAGATGACGAAGGCCATTCGTACTTAACATGGACGTTTACCATCATTATTTACTATGCTTTAGAATGTATACATACATTAAATAGAGACCAAAGGTTTTATTTTCAAAATTGTCTTCGTCTAATTAAATATTAGACAAGTATAAGAGTTAACGTGAATTTTAAATTAATTTGAACTATATGCTTATAGTGGAAAATCGATTTAATAAATTTTTTCTTTAACCATTGAAATTCCAACCTATCTTTATATTAATTTTACCTCCATATATCAATGTTTTATAAATGAAATTTCTTATTTCTTTGGTTTGAAAACTTCTATATCGATGTTTTTAATACTAATTTTACTAAGCATTATAAATCAAGAAGAAGTCTACAAGGTGGACGTTTTTTAAAGTATTATTTATAGTATGATTTTTGAAGTATTTATTAGTAATTTACGGGAACATTCTTAAATAATTATATGTTTGAAGTTGTGCAAAACCATCGATCTCTTCAATAATATTTTAATTTCCCTAATTATAAAATACAATACGACCGCCAAAGATATTTTATCGGGTCTAATATTAAAAAATGTTTAATTATTAATAATGACAAACAAACAAAACAAAAAGTAGAACCACTCTAAAATGTTCAATGGGTCACGTTCAATAAATCTATACAAATTTTAACAAATACTAACATTTAGTAGAATATGAGATAATTAAAAAAAATTGGCATTAGAAGATCTTTTTTTATCATACTAATCTCACCTCAGATATAAATAAATAAATAAATAAATATATATATATATATATATATATATATATATATATATATATATATATATATATATATATATATATATTTATTTATTTATATATTTATTATTTGATATAAAACATGACGAATTTCAATATGTATGCATTCAAAACTGGGTTATTAGAATCTGACTAATAATTTTATCACTTCGAATTTGACCTTTTATTATCTGAATGAGTTTTTTACTTCACTTACAAATATTCAATTAGATTTCGTTTCGTGTCCGCCTGTAAAATCTGATTCGAATAATTTCTTTCTGTCCCGGAAGAAGCTTATAATATGCAGCAATAAGGTCATATACTGTTTACATATTACAATACAGAATATTGATAATCTTTAAATAGTGAATGAGGTCAGTAAACCAAAATGTCTAAGTAGAGACGTCATAATAATATTTATCGTGACCCTTGACCCACAACAACTAGACTAAAAGAGTGAAAGTCTTCAAGAAAACCAATGAAACCCTACAAGTTTATGAATTGTCACGTGTAACCGTGACTCAAATTATATGCTATTAGAATAGATGTAATACTTTAGTAAAAAAAATATATAAGATGAGTTAAATAATTAAATATTCCCTGTTAATTAATTGCAAAGCTCCACTTTCAATATCATATACATGTGTATAAATTAATTTAACGTAACTGAACTTTATGATTATTCACAAAACATTCATGCAGAGCGACTAATTATTGAACTATTTTGTAGTATTTATTAAAATTAAATTAATCTCGATCGTTATCTTCGTTTCCCTCCAATTTTTTTAAAGTGAAAAACTAAATGATTATCGAGTTGAACAGAACCACACTAAAATGTTCAATGGGTAACGTTCAATAAATCTATACAAATTTTAACAAATACTAACATTTATTAGAAAATGCGATAATTAAAAATATTGGCATTAGCAGAACATTTTTTTTTATCTCACCTCAGATAATTTAATTTTGTATAATTAATGAGAAATTATTCATTGACCCGCCACATGTTTAATATTGAACATCTCATGAATTATGTTAAAAAAAATCTACTGATTCCGGGATCGAAACATGATAATTTATATTGTTCCTATGCAGTTACAAAATTTTGTCCATTTTATAAACAAAAATAATTTATTGTTTTGTGTTAATGAATCAATTGTTTTCGTTGTTGTACGTGCATATATAATTAAACTTGAATTCAACACGAACTACTTATTGTACGATCCCTCATTATATAAAAATATGGTAATAAGCCTTAGCAACAATGAAAAAGTATAAATAAATGTAATTAATACATGTGACTTTAAAAAAATGTATATATAATTTTTTTTAATTACGTGGATTTTACTGAAAGATCAATAAATTTCAAATTTAGCCTATTAAAATATATATTGTACACAACGAGTCTTTGTATGATATAAAAATAATTTAAGGTGTAATAGACCATACGAAAAGATATTTGTTATTTTATTGTTTTATTATTCTGATTAATGATTTTTTTTATTTTAATAACAAACAATAGAAGTAAATAATTCATTTATTTATTTTCATACGCACCGAGGGCCTCATTTTTAAAAGGGATTGTTGTTTTTTAGACAAAACAACGTGTTACTTCTTTATCTGTCGGTAATCTTAACTATTACTATCGCCTCATTTTACTTTACAATTCAGGAAATCAGAGTAAGCCTGGATAAAGACGATCGATTATGAATTCATTAATATTATTTCCGATCTCCCAGTCGTAATAACCGATCAAATCATTTTTAGACAATTTATTTCCCGCAATCTAAGATTTTATTATAATAAAAATTTCAGTTGATTAATTTTACGTCATTAAGGTGCGATGTAATATTACAGGATTGATAATATTATTAAAATTAATTATTATGGAAGCAAATATAGTATTATTATGTAATATATTTTTCATCAATTAAATGCTCAACCCAAACATAAAATTGTATCACATGAAGCAATTTTCCCTGCACTCACCGCAGACTAGTTACCTGCTTATTAATTAATTTTAAAATGCCCAACCATCAATTGTTCGATTATAATAATGATAACAATATATTTTAACCCTACGTAGTAAGAAGATAAGCCACGTTCATTCTACGGGTTGAAATATGCCCCGCTAGCATTTCGTATAAAGAGTGCTTTGGTCAGTACAATTATTATGATAATTAAATTAACTACACAACTAGTAGTCATTAAATCACCGTCTATTGAAGAAGAAACATCATCGATCAGATCCTCGGCTGGTCGTCATGGAGCTCATCTTTGGAATATTTTATACAATAACCGTATGTTCATTTGTCAATCATTATTATTGTTGTGTCTTATATTAAATTAAATAAATGTGCATTTGGATTTTGGTATTGTATTGTCAAATAATTCTTCAAAAATTTAAAACACTATGATCCAGGATCAATTTTTTTAAGGATTTAGTCAAACCCAACATTTTGAGTCTCTTTCGGGTACCAAAACTCATAATTTTTAATATATTAAATTCCCGCTTAATTTATTACAATAATAATGTATGTACTTAATTTAAGGTGTTTATCCAGAATCGGGGTTTTAAACAAATTTGTAAAAAATACTGCTGTGATTAATTGAAGCGTTTTCAATCAAAAGCTACCAAATATTTCAATATTCATATAACTTTAACTTGAATTATCTTAAGCCTAAGTTGTAATATTTGACAAATCATATATACATACGCAAAATTTAGTAAATTTATTTAGTAATTCTCCGTTTTGATGTTGATAAAATTATGAGTCCAAAGAAGATGTACGTTTTTCTGCTTTTACTCAATTTGATTCTAAACGCTTCAATTAATTGGAAGAATCATTAAGAATACATTCATATTTTTTTGATGATTTTACTATTCTTTTTTATAAATTAAAACGGGTTAGTTCCATTGCTTAATTGTCACAAATATTTATTTATGATTTTATTTTTTAAATATATTTCAAGTAAGTTTTATTAATATTGGCAACAAAATGTTAATGTCACGAATAATATATATTTTTTACTAACAATTAATTCCATACTAACCCAATGATATTTTATGACATGGGGAAGAAGTAATCTGCATTATTTAATTGCAATATTTCTAAATACACATAAGACCCATGATGTCCTATCTATTATACAAAAACATCATTGTACTGACCCAATATAAAAATGAATGCACGTGTATTGTTTAGTTTTAAATTAAATTTAGATAAGAGACATTGATTTGTTTATACTATTACCCAACAAACTCTTTGTGACCGACATCGACATTCCCTTTGTATGCATATTCAATTAATATTACAAAGATGACCTTTTGATTCCGTGATGCAATGAGGACAATATATAGAGTACAGTTGTTTTTCATCTAATTTCAGACCAATATGATAAACTACATCCGCAGAAGGGTTTTATTCTTCATAGTCAAATTCATCGGTATTTTCGTTTGTCCCTTTTCCTACATAATAAGTTCGGGAAAGCGCAAACAGATCCCACCGCCTAAAAATCCGTATCTTTTGAAAAGTGCAACCAAACTAGCAGAAATCATCAGAACCCAGGAGGTAAGTAATATATCTTTGGTTTGATACGTTTAGTTAACTGGTCTAATTTAATTTCAGGCAAAATCAGAGGATGTTGTGAGGGCTTTCGTGGAACGATGTAAGGAAGTCAATCCTATAATAAATGCGATTGTGGAGCCAAGATATGAAGTGGCCTTATCTGAAGCAAGGAAAGTTGATCAGCTGATAGCTTCTGGAGTACACACTTTTGAAGAACTGAAGATCAGATATCCTTTACTTGGAGTACCGATCACCGTCAAAGAGAGTATCGCCGTAGAAGGTAAAAAAAATCCTTGATTGGTTAGGATATTAATAATTTCTTATCTATGTGCCGATAATACCGCATATGTTAATATTTTTCTAACAAGCTGTTTCACATAATCTCTAAATATATGAATAAAACATATATATATCAGATAATAAATCATGATAATAATATGTGGAAAAACTGAAATATAACATTTATCGAATGAAAAATAAAATGAATGGCCGTATTCAATATAAGAATGTGTGATAATACAAAAACACATTGAATTACTGTTATTTAAGACTTTTTTACTTGAAGATATTTTTTTATCAAGTGATCTTTATTGAGAAACTATACATACGACAAGCATAAATATTTAATTTATTTCGTTTTTAAGGTAAACACTTGCTTGTTTGTCTCTTTAAATATTACAAATCAATAAAAAAACAAGACTTTTATAAGAATATCTACGCATTTCAATGTTTTGAAAAACTCCTAAATTTTTTAAACACGTTTCTCATATTAAAAACATTTTTTTTCACTTTGCTAATAGTGCTAAGTATTACGTCATATTGGCTTTACAAAAAGCGGTGCCGAATATTACAGCATCCTGGAAAATGCTTGCGTTAACCAAAACCCTTACCTAGCATATTTAATATTTGTTCGTTGTTATATTTTATTACAGGTATGAGCAACGAAGCTGGAATGGTTAGATCTAGAAGAATTCCAGCTAAAAAAGATGCCGATTGTGTAGCTTTAGCAAAATCTGCAGGAGCTATACCTCTTTTAGTAAGCAACACTCCTGAATTGTGCATGTGCTGGGAAACCTTCAACAATGTTACTGGAATAACTAAAAACCCATATAATACTAGTAGAACAGCTGGAGGATCTTCTGGAGGAGAGGTTGGCTATTAATCAATCTATTTTAAAGCTCTAATATATTAAATAATCATATTTCCAGGCGGCTTTGTTAGCGTGCGGTGCTTCTGTTATTGGAATTGGATCTGACATAGCGGGATCATTAAGGGTACCCGGTTTTTATACAGGAACTTATGGACATAAGCCTTCTCCAAGAGCTGTTTCCACAAATGGACACTGTCCAAGTTCAAATTCAAAAGACTGGCCCAATTTCTTCACTTTGGGTCCCATGTCAAGATATGCCGAAGATCTTCCATTGCTCCTAAAAGTATTATGCGACCCTCACGGGCTCAAGTTAAATCTGGACCAAAATGTAATAAAACCAATTTTATCATTTATAATATTATTTTTAAATCATGTAAATTTTAGGTCGATATTAAAAATATTAAATTCTATTACTTGGACAGCGATCGTTCGGGTGTGACTTCGAAAATCACCTCAGATGTTAAGGAGGCTTTGCGTAAAGTCATCAAACACTTCGATAACTCATACGGAATAGAAGTCCGAAAGGTAAATATTTCACAATCAATTCAATATGCTAATTTTATATTTATTTAAATTTTCAGGTTAACTTCAAACATATGAAGCATGCTTTTGATGTTTCTGCAGTGAATATGTTAAGAATGGAAGGTGTAGAAACTGCATTATCACCACAAGGAGAAACAACAACTTGGAAGGCTGTATTTTGCGCTTTATTGACGAAAATTTCCGGATTTTCAAAATTAACATTAAGTTGCCTATGTTACAGTTTATTCAATAAAATCGTTCATTTATTTGGAGATAACGTACATGAAAATATATCTAAATATAACGCCCTAATACTTGAAGAATATCAGGTAAATATTTACAAAAAAAAGTAATATTTAACATAGATTAGTAATTCTATTAAAAAAAACGGAATTCAGTTATCTTTTTTTAATAGCAAAACTTACATATCATTTTTCTTTAAGCATCAATTATCGGGCTTACTTTAAAAGCAGATTTTTCAAATAATCCTATTTCATTTTACATTTTTCACACTAATATTACATTTTTCTAAAACCCATAACCAAAGGTTGAATGTGAAATAGAGTGGATTTGTTGCTGTATATATTTCGTTTATTAAATTGTTACCAATTGGCAATTATATGTAACAGCTACTTTTATTATTTTTGTAATTGATCGGTTGATTTTCAAATTCAAATTCTTTGCTCTTACATTAATGTATTTGTCTCAAACAAAATTTATTTAATAACATAAATAAACCGACGTCTTATTAAGGAGTTAACCAGGTTCTCGTGGACATTAGAGGAATTATATGATTTCCCAGGCCATCACACTGTTCACTTCTTCAACTCAAGTTCTTCAGTACTTTAATAAGATAAATTTTAATTCATTTTGTTTTATGATTCATTTTAATTATTTTCAGAGTCTTCTAAAAGACAACGGTGTGATATTTGTACCAACTTTGCCTGCAACAGCTCAAAGACATTATGAATATATACGACAAGTCACAGATTTCACATATGCCATGATATTCAATAGTATTGGACTGCCTGTGACTCAATGTCCTTTGGGTTTGACTTCCAAAGGTATGCCGGTTGGTATCCAGGCTGTGGCTAATATTGGATGTGATCATTTAACACTTGCAGTTGCACGTGATTTGGAGAAGGCTTTCGGTGGATGGGTGCCCCCAACAAATACTTAAGACTGATAAAATAATACACGTCCAATGACTTTTTTAATTAATATGTATGACATATTGTGATTTAGTTTTTATTAAATTAAGCACAACAAACAAATCTTTAGTATTAAATATTGTAAATATAGTTAGTTTTGTATTTTGTCAATTTGTGTAAGAGTCAATTAATAGCAATATACCATGGGATGGTCACAATATTTTTTAAACGAATAAAATCCTATCGATTAATGGGTACATATTATTGTTTTTTTCTATTTATGTGTTATCTAATTTTATTTTAAAATAACTTATTCAATAGCAAGACAACTTCTGAAGTAGAATATGTTAAAATTTAATTTATAACAAATAGTAAGTTGTCAGATTTTTAATTGAATACAATGAAAAAAAAAATTTTGCAGCAATTATGTCTGTATGTAAATAAATTATATTATTCATAGATTTGGGTATTTTAATATTTTGTAAATCTGTAAAGTGTTACATTGACTACTCGGTAATTATTGTTTCCAAACCGGTTTTTATTATTGTTAACTGATATTTTTCCTCGTCAGTTTATACTTTTTTACATCTTAAATATAATAAAATGGTTTGTATTGGATTTTCATCGAAAGGTGAATGCCGTATTCCTCCTGTAGACAAAAAAATACTCTTTAAAAGTGCAAAACAGTTTCTTATCAGAACCAAAATAGTAACATCAAAAGGGATGTTTATCCTTATCTAAATGCCATAGGCCAGGAATGATCCGGGAAGATAAAGATTTGGATTTATGTATATTTAAAGACTACCAATAAAACTCTAAAGAATTATAAATCATTAAATCTCTTCTTGGAGTGCCAATAACTGTCAAAGAATTCATTGCGGTTAAAGGTCAGTGTTTTAAGTAAACATTTGCTAATTTATTAAAATGTTATTTCAGTTATTGAAATGTGTATCATCGAACTTTAAAAAAAAAATTATCAATGAATTTATTTTGGGCTGGTACACAGGAATTGTGATAAAACAACCAGTTTGTTTGTAAAAAAACCTAAATTGAAATCATATAACATCAATAAATTAAGTCAATGATTATGCAGATAGTTAATAAAAATATATTGAATCAATTTGTATTTACTTTACACTTATTTTATTAATATTCAAATAGATGAGCTACAAGACATATTTATATTGAATATATAGGCATAATACTTATGTTCATATGCCGTTTTTATCATTAAAACCTATTAGAGAAAAAACTATAGATGGGTACTTTTGAAATGTATTATTAAAAATCAATCAATATTAATATTTTTTAAGAAATTCAGCAGCTTCTGTGATTGGTTTTGAATCAGATATCACAGGATATTTTAAGATCCCAGCTCTACATACAAGGATATTTGGATACAAACCATCGCCATTTTATTTATATATATATATATATATATATATATATATATTATATATATATATATATATATATATATATATATATATATATAAATGGAAATAAACATGCTATTTTGGGTAATTGGTGGAATAGAATATTCACATTATTTAGTTTTCGCAAAATTAATATTAATTATATATTTCCACCTTGATTTATCAACACTCAAATATCTAAGGAATAGACCCAGAATGAATCAAGTCGATAGTCACTAAATGAGTTTGAAGAAAAATTCAATTATTATCAATTATTGAAATATGTATAAAATGTACAAACTATACATTAGTCCAGCCTCTATTAAAGCATAAAAAGAACGAATATCTGTAAAGCATTTAAAATATTCTCAATCTAGGATGTCGAATTTTTTTTTATATAACGATTAAAAAAATGCATAAATGAAAAAATGAATGAATTCTTATTTTTAAAAGACTGTTTGAAAAAATAATCCATAAACTAAAATCACACAGTATTTTTTTTAGTATACATTTATACAATCATCTATCATTTCCATACTTTTTCTACCTCAAAATTATTTTTAACATACGTACATATTACGTAAAATGAAAAAAAAGTCACGAAAAAATATATGATTGCATAAAACAAAAAAAATGAAAAAAAGTATTTCCTCAAAATTATTTACATACCTAATATGCTTATTTGCATACCAGGTTATCTTAAATAACTTTATTCATATGTACTCATTGAAAATACATGTGTTTTTAGAGTTTTTTATTTAAAATTTTTATTTGGGACGATTTGTATTTAAATAAATTTATAAAATCGCCCAGTGTTTTGCTTTTTCAATTACAAAATATTAAAAAATAAAATAGTTTTTTTTTAATATCCACAATGAATTTTGAAATAATTGGCAATCACCACATTGAAAAATACATATTTTTTGTATATTTTATTTATTTATTTATTTATTTACATATAAACGCTCACAAGAGCTTTTTTTTACATAACAGAACAAAAATTAACAGAAAATTAAAAAAAAATTTACATATAAATTTTTGAATATTTTAAATATATAAAAACATATATTTTAAATATTTAAAAACAAATTTACTTATAAAAAATTTACATATTGACATAGCTCAAACAAAAAAATTATACAATTAAAATAAAATACTGTTTTTATATAAATAATATATTTTATGAAAATAAATTCTTGTAAAGGACATCAAATAAATATTCCTCATTTTTTCCTCGTAGAATCAGTTTGCAGTCATCATTCGCTTCAAAATGTTCCATCACGATGATGAAAATCCTCCATTTTACTTGCAGTTTGCATATTATTGCATCATGAAACAATTCCATCCATCAGTATTTACAAATAATTCGAGGTCTTATTCAACAGCATACCACGTGGCCAATTTAATAAGAGATAAACAGGTAATGAAATGCTTTCCAATTGAATGTAATAGTTCGAGTACAAAATTATTTATTTAGTAGGTCAAGAGTGAAGATATCGTAGCTGGTTTTATTCAACGGGCTATGAACCTGAGACATTCGGTTATTTTCGAATCTCGATTTGACAAAGCAATTATAGAGGCAAAGAAAGCTGACTTGGTACTACAAATGATGAGTCCTAATTATATGGAGAAAGTTTATCCTCTATGGGGTGTTCCGCTATATGTTGAAGAGCAAGCTTAAGTTGAAGGTTTAATGCTTTTTTATAATTTAATAATAAAAATACCAACATGAAGCTTTACAGAATCTCAAAAAAAAAATTAAGATTTATGCGAGTGCAAAACAATCCTTATTGACTAAGTTTCATATCAAATTTCCTTTTAGCAATATCTAAATCTAATTAAATAATAAACGGTATAATAAAATACATGTATTTTTAAATATTTTCGACAAATAGTTAAAAGCCAAATTTTACTACATATTATAAAAAAAACAACTGCAACTTGTTATAAAATCCAATGAATGAAGAAATTATTTTAAATTTTAATTTTGTTTTTTTTTGGGATATGCAGTTTAACTACAAGTTAAAGTCATTCATTATTATTATATTTGTTACAGATATGTCTGGGGCAAAATTTGATGATCCATTTGTTGATAAACTTCGGAGAAATGGAGCAATCATCGTTTTTAAAATGAGGCATGGAAAAACATCGACATTTGAATGTAGGATATGAATATTTTAAATTCTTTATTTTTTTCAAAAACAACACATTCGCTAATCAAAACATATTAAAAAAGATTAAATCGAAAAATATTGTTTTAATATAAATACAAATATATATATATTTTTTTAATACCAATATGTATTCCCCGGGTAAATATTTTTACGCCTGCCAAATGGATTCCGTGATCATTTTATTAATATGTTTTTTCATTGTCGTTGTCCTTTCTAAAATAAATTTGTATTTCAACCGAGAAGTTGCTCGTGTAATAATTATTCAAAGTGAATATCCTTATTCTTTGTTGAGGCTTACATGGGAGAGTTTTCACACATTTATGTTAAAATTAACATTAAAATTACTTTGTTTACACTATCTGTTTCCGTAAAAAAAAATGAAAAGAAAAGTGTACATATGAAATCGTTTCAAAGGAAACTCAACTATTACATAAATTATATTTTATTATTATTAATTATAAACCGAATTGACGCATTGATATTAATAAATTATTTTACATGTAATACTAAACAGTGCGTCATTACTATTATTCACAGATATAGGAAAATATATATTCCCTAAATATTGAATGGAGAAAACCTATGTTATTGTAATCGTAAATAAACATATTTTTAAATCCTCAAAACTTGTTTTGGAGTAGTAAACATATTACATAGGTATTAATTTTTCAATTTGTACTATGACTCACATTTTTAAAGCCTTTCGCTTATTTTATTTATAATATAAAATAATATAAAATCATCTGCTTACAAATAAATAAATTAACATCAGGAAATGTTCCATAGTACCTTTATGATGAATTTTAGTTATAGGTAGGTTGTACGTAGGTATATTATATTAAAAACCGGTTACGTTTCTTTATTTTTTGTTTGGTGTCTTATACAAAAAATATCAATTTTATATATACATTCGGCGATAATATTAATTTTTGTTAAATATTTTTCGCTACATAGGTAATATATATATTATGTTTTAATTAAGTAAGATTATAAATAAATTATTTTATTGGAAATATGTTATATGATGAACATTAAGAAAACGTGGTCAATGCGATCAGGTTTTGGAAAAATAATCAGCAATATTAAACATTTTCATCGGTTTTGTATTAAAACATAGATTATTTCTAATGCCATTTTAATTATGTTAATCTTTATTACGATAAAGAGTTTATTTCTATTGTATTATTCTTCCTAGTATAAACTCGTGAACATCAATTAATTGATTTAATTGATGCTTTTAATACTTACTAATAGTGCGAATTATTTATTTTTTGTAGAAATACGACAGACTTCTTAAGAATATTATTGTAAATATGTTCAAATCTTCTAATGTAAATGGTCAAATCTTGATCAAAGTTTATTTTGATTTTGATTTCCTGAATTGTTAGGTTTATATTAAAACTATTACAATTATTATCAAGCGTGACTTTATTTTATAACAATTAAGATAAAACATTATATTATATGAATAAATGAATAATCATGCAAATTAACTATTTAGCTACTTATAACGATTAACATGAAAGAAGGTATATAAATATAAGAAAACAATCTTATTTACGATGAATCCTTTATGTTTAATAAGTTAGCCGCAGACAACTGATTTCTCACGAGTTCAAATCCTATTATTGCAATTAAATTTAAAGATTTTATTTTAATTTAAAGATAACAAGGTACAATATTGTGGTTACTTTATTCCAATGGTTCGGCGCACCTGTCTTATACGTTTGGGAATTTTATTACAATAATACATACGAATATTCAATCAGTCCTTCGTGTAATTTAAACAAGAGTAGACCTAAAATTAAGAAGTTTCCTTATATTCAGCATACAACAGCATCTTCTATAGTTTTATTGTTGATAATTAAATATCTCTAAATATTGTGAGGTGAGCTACGATCAGTTCTTCGTTGGCATTCGACCAATAAACACTGCCAGAGTTACCCTTTTATACAAATATCAAATAAGGTATTTAAAATTATTAAAATATAAGTTTATTTAGAAAGTGGCATTTCATATAAAAAATACACATCATAGACATTCTCAATTTTGACACATTTAGGTCACTTATAGTTATACTACTGGGAAAAGCAGTTACTACTTAAATATTGTTGATTTTTATTAACACGCTTCAATTTAATTATTTTTTATTTTATTTCATTATTGCATATGCACACCTGGGTTTTTTTTATTATACTTTACTATAATTCGTGTGAATTTAATTTGAATTTATCCTGTTAATGATCTGACAAACCATTACAGTTCTGTTCGACTAAATAATAGCCTCAGTGTACACCTTCAAAATCCAGGAAACCTGGATTGATCGGGATCTTATAAATATTATTCCCGATGTCACAATCGCTTAATTCAGTATTTAATTCAAGCAAAATTGCATCCCATGATCATAGTATTTTCACCACGCTTTTTTTTCATAATTTTTTAATCAATTTTTACCCTTGATTTCCTTCATTTGATCCTATTTCAACCCCTATTCCTTTTAATGATCTAAACCTTATTTCAATGTGTAGAATAAAGGTCAAACTGTCCACACGAGCAAAGGTGACATTTACTCTATACATTCATAGAATGAACCTTTGATTCTTTTGACCTATGAAATATAAGTTATTATTTTAAATAATGTCAATACTTCATTCACAGTTTCCAACATCGTTTAATCGTATTTACAGCTAACAATATGTATGTACCTACTTTTAACTGCGCAAATGATAATTTAAAATAAGACACAATATGTTTATACGCACATATTGGTAAAATTCAGATGTTTTTTAATTTCAATATTTTATTAATTAAGATATTTGTTAAGAAAACGGTGCAATGAATCCGAATGCAGATTGTTTGCATTATACAAAGTGCAATGGTTTCTTTTCGATATCAATAATGCAACTTACCATCTTTTGTATTTTTAAATTTATTATATTTTTAAATTGTACAAAATTGCAATAGATTGTATTAAGGTCGCTTGAACTCTTTAACAACATAGATAAAATACTTATGCGAAAATAATGGGCTGAGAATGAGAAATTCTTTTATTCGACCAACTATAAAATAAGTCTACATTTTTAACGATCATTTGAAACCTTTAAATAATTATGTAACTAAAATAATCTAACCTTTATCGATCGAATTTATCCTTAGAAGAATCGAAATATAACAGAATTTAAATAAATGGAATTTAATTTTCATTGAGTATTTTATTGGTCTATTTCTATGATTTTTTTAGAAACTTAACTGAAAGAAGTTTTATTAGAACCATTAACGTGTATGCATTTTTAAATTATGGGTTTGGAATAATCATATACTGAGATAATTAGTAGTCAATAGATGTGTGTAGTAATTATAAAGTCATACTTTTATAAAATCACAATTGTCATCCTCACTAATTTTATTCGTAAATAAATTTTCCATCATGTTTTTGTTTATTTGCAGGCTTCACAATGATTTTTAATAAAGTAAATAGGACTTTGTTACGGATGCTGTTAACATTTTTTGGGACGATTGAAGTTATTTGCTGGGGCCTCATCAATAGGTTAAAAAAGAAAAAAGTCGTCCCACCTATAACGGATAATATTTTATATTTAAGTGCTAAAAAATTAGCCAATATGATCCGAAACCAAAAGGTAGGCGAAGATTTATTAAATTAATATGAATATTTATTTTAACTATTTCATGTGTGATTGCAGATAACATGTTTTGAAGTAATTGGTACTTACATTGAACGATGTAAAGTGGTTAATCCCCTTTTGAATGCCATTGTGGATTCCCGATTTGAAGAAGCTCTCAAAGAAGCCAAAGACGTGGATGAATTAATCAAATCGGGAAAATATTCTATTAGAGAATTAGAAGATAAGTTTCCTCTGTTGGGTGTTCCTTTGACCGTTAAAGAGAGCATCGCTGTTAAAGGTAACCACAGTTACATATTATATTATATTGAATAAGTTGACTCACTCTGTTTTTTTTTTATATTCGCTCGATACCGAAAGAATTTCAGTGATAACCCGTATACAAATTTATTCGTGGTCAGGTCTATAATTAAAATTATATATCTTCTTCTGCATTATCGTAAGCCGTAAAATCGGTGGGGCATTTAATACATTTTTTTAATCTTAAGCAGTAATGTATATTATTGAAAACATCCCGAAGATATATAAATTCTTGATATAATTATGTTTGTTAAGGAATGAGAAACGAAGGAGGTGCATTCAAGAGAACCTGGACACCAGCCCTTAAAGATGCTGAACCTGTATCCTTAGCTAAAGCTGCTGGAGCCATACCAATCCTGGTCAGCAATACTCCAGAACTTTGTATGTGCTTAGAAACATTCAATTATGTCACTGGTACTACCAAAAATCCCTATGATACGAGAAGAACACCTGGAGGATCATCAGGAGGAGAGGTAATTATTTGCTATCAAATTACAAACAAAAAGCTTTCACATTTATAAATATCAACTGCCGACCTTTGAATTATTCAAACATTGATATTGGATTTTAAAATGCACTTCATGACTTTCAAAGTCATGAGTTCAATGTGTTAAATATAGATTTTTATGTTGTAATATTATTAAAATCTAATTCAATCTTTACAGAATCTAGATATATGAAGAGTATAAATATGTACTTATAACATCATTTTTATCGTATTAAGCCTTCGATTATTAACTCTACAATAATAATATATATGTTTCAGTTTATATTTTATATGTATGTATATAGAGGTGCCAATAATACTTTAAAATAACATAGAAAATAAATATGAATTTGTCGTTAAAGCCGCTGGGGGCGCTGCTTTTACCGCTCGTACTGTTTATCTGTTACCTGTCGACCTTTATAATAACATAACACCGATTTTCACTTAATATGGCAAAGTGCGTCATTAAATATGGCTTGATATAATCAAGGACAGATATGACAGTATGTAAGCAATTTGTTTTTGTAAGAAAATGTTTTGTAGCTCTTGAGTGTTGGATTATCGAACGTGTCGGATTTTACAGACAACAGTGCCACAGGTGGCCACAGCCGACGTATGTGTAAAGTATATATATAATATGCGCATGTAGTAGTAACAATCATGTTCCAATGTATGAAAACGCATAGATATAAGTACATTGCTTAAGACCCTATTCCGATTAGGATAGTATTTTTAAAGCCTTACTCTAAAATCGTATACTAATCGCGGACTAATCTAATAAATAATAACTGCTTTTTAACATACTTAAATTTAAAAAAGACTCAAAGTAGTCTTCAAGATTATTCTGATGTATTTGTCGCGATTAAATAAATATTGACACTGCTCCGTATTTTAAAGCATCATCAAAAATATTTGTCCGTCTAGTGTGTGCTTATTTTAAGTGATTGTTTAAATTTGCGTCGCTAGTAAAATATTTTAATATTATCGTTACAGGCTGCACTTATATCTTCAGGTTGTTCTGTGATCGGAATCGGTTCCGATATTGCAGGTTCTTTACGTACCCCTGCAATGTATTGTGGAATTTATGGATTGAAGCCAACTCCACATGCGGTACCTTCAGGAGATGGCCACAAACCAGGATCTGATCATCCTGAAGAGTGGTGTGATTTCTTCACAATGGGTCCAATGGTAAGGTACGCCGAGGATCTTCAACTACTCTTCGACGTCATCAAAAAACCACATCAAGTCCAGCAAGAAAAAAAAGTGAGTAAAACTATCATATAAACTATGACAGATTTAATTTCACTTTTTTCAAATGTAGGTGCCCGTAGATAAAATGAGATTTTTCTACATGAAAAACAACGATAATGCACCGATAACTAAAGTTGGAGAAGATGTTCGGTTGGCTATGCAAAAAGTGATTGATTATTTCTCCGAATCAAAGTCTCTACCCATATCTGAGGTGAGGCCGATAATAATTAATTACAAATACATATGGATATATGATTTAAATTTCAGGTATATGTAAAGTACTTTGATTCGTCAGTGGAGGTGGCCACTTATGAAATGTTACGATTGGATGGAGTAGATACGATATTTTCAGAACCTGGAAATAGATCCAAATGGCGATCGATTTCTGTAGAAGTGATTAAAAAAATATTCGGATGTTCAAAAGTAATACTTACGAGTATAATGTATGCAACTATGAAAAAAATATCTCTAATTTTGCCCAAGTCAATATTCGACGAATGCCACAAACGTAAAGTGCACATGAAGAAAGAATTAATGGTAATTTTTTTACATTGATGAAAAATTAAAACAAATAAACACTTTATTCATTTTTAAATATTTTTAGGAATTACTGAAAGATGACGGTGTGCTTTTCCTTCCCATCATACCATATACCGCACATTTTCACAACGATTATATAAAAAGGATACATGACATTTCTTATACGGGAATTTTCAATGTTCTTGGATTTCCAAGTATGAGTTGTCCTGTGGGATTAACCAAAAACCAACTTCCTGTGGGAATCCAAGTTGTTGCGGGTCCAGGATGTGATCATTTACTCTTTAACGTTGCCAAAGAACTAGAAGATGCTTTTGGAGGATGGATCCCTCCATCTTAAGAGCTTTAACTATTGTGATATTATCATTAAAAATGGCCAAAGAGCCTTCATATGATATGTTAATACATGTAAAATGTAAATTTGGTTATATGTATGTATTACAATAAGGTATTTACCTATTTAAAATATTATCTTGAATCTAGTACCTAACGATTTACCTATACAATTAATTTTAGCGTTTTATCTGTAAGTATAATACAGAAGAGAATTTCTAAATTATTTTGACAACACCACTTAAACATCTTTGATATTATTGGCATTGTGATAAATTATTAGTGTTGGTATAAGTAGTATTTAATTAATATTATGTACCTACGATGTATCTATTTTACAGGAAGGGGAAATTCAAGCAAATTTTGCATAATTTCAGAAAAAAATAAATCCATTCTTTGGTGACAATTATGTGATGTCTATTCTAAATAGATCAACTGTAGAAAATATAAAAGAATTTTACAATATTTTGAATCAACCCTTTGATTTATTTTTTTAATCCATTCAACAAAGTTTATGTTGTATAATCTCTGCATCCGCAAATTTACAATATGCTAAATATTTTAATGAAAAATGATTTTTCCCTCGTAATGAAAATAAATAGCTATAACAGAAATATCTAATTCTTTTTAAACCAAACTAATATATGTACATGTATAATACAAGTACCTACTTATTATTTAAACAATAAGTATTACATATTTATGTAGGCATATACACTTATCATAGATACAGATTATTGCATCACGTAGGTATTCCAAATCCACTTTTTTTTAAAAAAAAAATATTGGTTGTAACGCATTCTCTTAAACCTAAGATGTAAAAAGTATTTCATATAAAAAAATGTCATAATTTGAAAATTCGTTGTTCACTATCTTGATGTTATTAAATTTTGTTTCTGAATATGTAGGTACGATTTTCTGCTTTAACTAATTCGATTTGGGACAAACAGCTCATTTATATTATTCTCTGGGTACATTTAGGAGAAATGATTCCACAGATGATATCTAGATAAATTGATGATTGAAATGATTTTTCTTTTACCATATTTTTTACTATGATGTTTTTTATTTTAGATTAATACAAAAGTTTCTGGTTGAATAACACAAATGATTATGCAATTTTCTAAATCAATTCCATTTTTAATGTATTTTTTATTTTCACGAAGTCTGGTTTTTGTTTTAGTGTTATTTAAAATGTAATTGTGTTAAAAGTGCTTATTTGTATGTTATGATAGTCGTATTTGACAATATTTTAGAAGTGTAGAAATATAGTAAAATGTGCTGGCCACATAGTGTTGTCGTGTATAGCCTGTGGCGTGTCTGCCGGCTGCAGATCAGAGAACACGCTCTCCCGCGCTGTCGTTACAGTCGTTATTAATATTGGTTCCGGTGAGTTTTGCTGAATTATTCATAGCATTTGATGCGATCTGCTTTGCCGTGTACATTGTGCACTTCTTCATCGGTCATTATACTTGACATAAACACTTCATGTCAAGCGGAATAATATAGAATAAGTATTATAAGAACAGGAATACAGTGAACTGAAGAGTGGTTGTTGTCGGTTACAGGACGATGGCGGACACTATAGACAAGATGAGCCCGGCAGAGCTCCGCAGCAAGTTAGCAGAGTATGGCTTGCCTGTGATGCCGATCACTTCCTCCACCAGATCACTCATGGCCAAGAAGCTCAGGATCGCCATGGAGGCCAGGAACACCAAGGGAGACTCGGCCAGGAGGTCTTTGGCCAGGTACTCCAGCGGCGAGGAGTCTGACTTGGAGCGCAAGGATCACAAGGACAAGACCAAGAAGAGACACACTCTGGCCGGGACCGGGAACATGCTGCCGCCGGCCACTACCAAGGTCAGGAAGACGCCGAGGAAGAGTGACAAGGAAGAAGACAAGGAATCGGACGGGGACTATGACAAGGACAGGGACAGGAGCTACAAGGTCCTGGAGACCATCACCACCAAGAGGATCAGCAGACAGTACACCAAGCCCAGGGACTATGACACTGGCTCCGATAGCGAAGTTGACTCGGTGCCTGTTGCTGCAGTGGCTGCTGTTCCCGCCGCCCCCGCAAAGAGCCATGCGTCTCCTGGCGCTAAGTTGTCAGTGCCGGAGTCGTCCACCTCCACGGGATACTCGTCCAAGTCGTCCCTGGTGGACAGCGTGACTAGATCTCCTCTCCGGCACTCTTCGGTGAGTACTTCATACTCATCGCCGTACGCCACAGCAGACAATCTGAACTCTATAAGGTCGAGATTGGGTCTCACTCAGAACTACTCTGAATCTGGCCGTAGAAGTGCCGCTGTTTCTTCATCGTACCTATCGACCGTTAAGTCTGCAGAGAACGGTGAAGAGATCACTAGTCCTTACCTTAGCAGCTTTGCCAGAAGATTGTCCACACTCAAGACGGACAGAGGTCCTGTTAGCGGAGAGAGTGAAACCGCAGGTACGGGCACTAACGGAGGTGCTTATCGGAAATATTATGAAAGCGCTTACAGAAAACGGGGTGATGTTTCTGGAGATTTCCGCTCAGCTGGAGAGAAAAACATCTTAAAGAATAATCTCGTCTCATTCACAATTGTCGGTCTCGTGATCGCGTTCTTCGTTGGTGTATCTTTCATGTACCTAGGGATGAAGACTGAAGAGAATCCTGATGTTCCGCTCTGTTCGAGGGAAACTAACTTTAACAGGCCGACTATTGATTGTGTCAAAGAGACTGATGTTGCTAACGTGTTAAGATTGCTAAAGACTCTCGAACCCGAGTTGAAAAGTCGTGCAGTCGACAACAAGTGCGGTATGGATGTCATTCCTCACATGACCAACGCTGAAGTTGTTAACTTTGTCACGAAGAAAAATCCTGGTGCGAATTCTCAAGAAATATTTTATAACTTGTACAATCTACACGTAGTGCTTCTCGAAAATTATAAATCGATAAAAGTTTCCATTGTCGATATCACGAAAGAACCTCATGTTAAACTGTTGTCGATGAGTGATGTGGTGTCGAAGAGAGAGCACGGTCAGGCAGCCCTGGAGGTATTGGAACCGAGCATATCTTGGACTTGCTTTCTGTATAACAAACTTTACACAAATCTTTGGATTCTACTCGCCTTGGGCGCCGTTGTGACTTTGGCATTTAGTATTTACAAACTTGTAAAATTGTATGTGGCATATCGAAAAAATAAAGCTGACCAAATTTATTCAATGGTTGAACAGATCATCGATGTAATATCTCAAGAAAATACAGACAGTCCTTCCTCTTCGGGAAAAGCTATCCCGGTGGCTCATGTCAGGGATATGCTAATAGCTTTCCAAAATAGAGATAAAATGACATCAGTGTGGGATGCAGCCATTAAATTTTTGGAAAAAAATGAAAGCAGGGTTCGATTTGATGTTGACAGAATTGCAGGAGAAGAGTATAAAACTTTCCGTTGGGTTTCGCCTAAAGGTAGCCCCCGAACCAGAGGTACCGGTGCCAGAGCTTGGCAGGGACAAGCTTTCGAAACTCAAAAAGGATCCGTAAACAATCTTTCAATCTCACCCACTCAGTGCCTTAAAATAAGACACATGGTCGATAAAAATGATAAGAATCCCAACCTAAAGACCATCATTCAAGACGCGATACTAGAGAAGTGTGGTCCAAAATGCAAAATATTACATATTGAAATTGATAAAGTGTCTTGCTGTGTTTACGTCAAGTGTGCCTCGCCCGATGATGCTGGAATTGTTTATCAAAATTTACATGGCTGGTGGTATGAAGGTAATTTGATTACTGTCAAATATCTTCGTTTGGAAAGATATATGGATCATTTCCCACAGTCCCCGACATCTGGACCTCCATATCTGAAGCTCTCTTCTCAGTGAACTTGTACACTCGACATGACTGTGCCCTAAAAACTTAACAGTATAATCTTATGATTTTGTGCGGTAACAACTAGGAAAATTATCTGTGACGATACCTAAAGTGCTTTTTAAAGTCTCAAAAAATTTCTATACACAAATATATATATTTCCTGTTACATATTCATAAGTTTGTTAGATTGTGAACATTTTAAACTGTTGAAATACTCGAAAAATACACACCGAGACAAGGGACTGTTGAATCATTATCGGCCAACATTTTTATCATGTGAATTTTATCTTAAATGATTTTTTTGTATATGAGAATTTTTTTTTTGTACGTTTGAATCGACTTAAGTGTTACTTATTGATCGAAATTTTAAATATGTACGATGACGATTTAGTTAAAATTTAGTGTTATTGTTTTACATATGTAACTATAATAATGTTAAATTGAAAGGTTGCCATTGTTGCGACTTCTGCATTATTGTTATTTAATTTACCAATTATATTGTGAAATTGTCTCAATCCATCTGCACATGTTCATGCTATCTTTAATCACTATTATTATGTAGAAGTATGGTTTGACTAATTTATTAACGTGTTTACTTAGATTTTTTTTTCTTGTTTTTAAGTTTTTTTTTATAATACTAATTTGAAATTATTATAGAATGGACACAATTTTCAATATAGAACAACATCTGTGTAGTCTCTACTGTAATATATTATCTTATGAAATAAATTGAAATTTTGATTATTTTTTATTTTCTTTTTGTGAGTGGGTGAAATAAAAAGTCATCTGATATTTTAAAAATATAATGAGAATTGCTCAGTTTGAATATTTGTATCTATTCAATATATAAGTAACAACACTAAACTACAAGTACAATGGGATATTTATATAATAATTAATAAGCTATTTTAAAATACTGGGAACATTTACATTATACACAACTTTCCGGTGGAGCATTCCTTTAATTTATGTATTTTATGTGATTTATTTCCATTGTGTACTTGTAATGAATCATAGAATAGGAGAGATTCAATGA
>JAGTTH010001911.1:0-12760 GCA_022606485.1 Agraylea sexmaculata
AACTCTTTTGTTAGGATATTATTTTTCTATTGATTTATCATTATTACGCTTGTAATTTTATTAAATCAATTAAGATATATCATTTGTTATGTAGTTTCAATATTAATTTTCACTTTGGAGCATGAAATACCAAGAATATTGTCATTTGAATCAAATTACTCACAAGATTCCCACGACATGATGTAATTGAATACCGCAAAGTATAATAAACTCGAAACCGCGGTCAGAATACGTGATTTTATTAGTTTATTGGACTTTGATCAAACGAAAAGCAATTCATATATATTTTTCACATATTACTGTGGAGGCGAAGACACGTGAAGACAATTATTGTAAATTATGAGACATTTTAAAATGGCCGTTTTTGTAAACATTGGACGGGCGAGTCGGGAAGATAAGATTTTCGTGTCACATAATAAACAAACTTTCGCCTCGTTATACTTTGATCTTTCAATAAACACTTCACAATATTCAGAAATATATAAACAAGTTCAATTGGATTTTTAACATAAATATTTTGAATGAATTCTCTCGATATTAATTATTAGTTTAACACCAAATATATTTCAATAAACACACAAAATATTTTTTAACCAAAATTTTTTTGTATTTTCTACAAACTATATATTTCTATTGAGTTTTACATGATTTAAATTGTTTTGTGCGTGTGTTAATCTATTCACTAAAAAAACATTGCTAATAATTTAATATCAATAAGAGGGCCTCATTTTTTACCCAAAAAAGATTCATTTAATAAATGTATAAAGTAAACTTTATACAATTGCTGTGGTGAATTCCGGACTTACATACTCCATACAATTGCATGTTTAAATATCAAGATGGGGGACCAAGCAGATGAGTTTGACTACTGCAACACTGTAATCAACGTGATTAACAATGTTTAAACAACTGCAATGAAGAGCGATGTAGACAAACAATTAGTGTGTCTCACTCAGACTCGTCCACTTGGTCCGACATATTGATATTTATATTTATATATCCAGTTAGTTGTATCCGACAGACAATTAATTAAATCAAACTCTATTTTGTAGTAAATGAGAGATGGAAAATTCAGATAGCTATGTGTTGTTTACTAATCTATATTTCTTATGTTTGTAGAGGAAATTTTAAACCTTAAACATCCAGTAATTTGAGGCAGATAAACTCATCTCTACGCTTGTATCAAATATGTAATATTTTTTAATACTAATATTTTTTTAGATTATTATTTATATTATTTCATGTTCCAAATTACGAGTGCTACATTATCATCACTGCGATTTGTGATCTCCCGTAATGCTCTAGTGGTACTGCAGTTTGATATAATAATATTATGTATATATAAATGAATAAATGACATTTGCTCTAAAAAATTTAAAAACAAATAGTATTGAAACCTTTCACCTGTAATCAGGAATAATATGTATATAGTGTGTTGGAAAAAAATATATCTAAAGAAGAGTTAATATTTATTAATGTAATATTTTTTTTAAATTTATATTTAGATTGGTGGGACCTGTGTTGATAAACAGCGGTCCCAATAAACATGGCATAATTCATACACTTTTCAAATAAACAGTGTCCAGATTACGAAGGGTTTATTTAGAGTGTTGTTATCTGACGTAGAACGAAGTGTCGTAAATCTGAGGAGACTTATTTACGACATTTTCAGATAACTACCACAAATACTAACAAATCAAATCAACTCATATCTTGGAAGGTGATAATGATAACCTAAAACACATGGGAAACACTTCAAGATACTTTATTTATCAATAACTCAGAGAATAACCCCTGGGAAGTGTATAGAGTAGGTAATTTGACTTTAAAATCGGAATTCCCATATATTACCCAAAGCCAAATATTTTTTATTCTAAATTACCGTATTTAAGATTTGATTCTCACTTCTTTTACATAAAATTTTCTATTCAATTTACTGTAAAATACCATAAATTATGACCATGTAATTAGCATCTTATAAAATGCTATTTTTAAGTCAGAATATATATGACTAAATACTAGTCAAATAATATTAATCTTACTATAGAAAAATCCTTTGCTGATGATGATAATATTCAATAGACTGAAATTTTAATGTTTGGAAAACAAATTTATGAAATCAACATATTATTTTTAAACATACGATTTAATTATAATTGTGTTGTTTGTAGTTAAAAACAAGGGAAATTACTCTAAAAGACATGTTAAACGTACTATTTTCTTATAAAGTGGTTATTTTTTAATATGTTTGCATTGCTTTTAAGTATTATTTTATACATATCTCGAATATTGCTCCGAATTTGCACGAAACGGTCTTAATTTCGTAACGGTAACATTAAATTGTCACGATTTCATGAAAACCCTGACCAAACTATTAAACTTGGATCAACTAAATGTATGAGAGAAATGTAATACAGTAAATTTTCTATAAAAAAAATTAAGACCTTATGTATAAATTGCTGGAATTTCCCTATTCTTTTTTTCATGTGACCCATTAGATTCACTGATTCGTTCTTTTCTTGAAGAATATATTGACCCCGGAACAGCGGTGGTAAATAATATTGGTTTTAAATTGGTCAGATTGTAAACAGGTGAAATGAAAGAGCTGATTGTCTTGTCCATCTAGACAAGGAACTCACTTTGATCTTTCCACACTATTTGTTTAATTACCACATTTGTCTGGATTAGCAGGGCCGTAGCAACTCTACATTCATTTAATTCGGGATTATTTTATAAAAATATATCACCCCCATTCCCTGTATTGAGCCATTTGAAATTTAAGAATTTTCCGATTATTTTTAAATAGATTCATCAAAAAAATCCCTGAGTATTTGATGAGAGAATAGACGCTCTATCGATACCGAATCATTCGGTCGATTAATAAAGTCAAACAATGAACCCATTCAAGAGAATATTCTTATCATATATCGTCGACATCAAACATCTTGACACCGATTATTGGTTATTGTCTTCTTTTAAGTTGTGTTAAAAATTATTATAAAAATACTACGAAGCATGTAAAAATCTTGACTTGATCCATAATGAAGAAATAGTTTTGAGAGGAAAAAATATATATTATACGTGAGTTAGACTCAAAAATACTTGACTACGGAATTCGTAACACTAAATTTTCAGTCTATTGAATATCATCATCATCATCATCAGTAAAGGTTTATTCCCTAGTCAGATTAATATTATTTGACTATTATTTAGGACTGTGTAATATCTATTTTGACTTTAAAAATTGTATTTTTTAAGATAATACTTAGTTAAACAACAACATATTACTCAATCATAATTTATAGTATTTTAAAATTGGTTAAATAGATCATTTTTTGAATAAAATGTAAGAATCAAGTCTTAAAAATGCGGTAACTTAACGATACTATGAAGCATATGAAAAATCTTGACTTGTTTCATAATGAAGAAATATTAATAATAATATGTAAAAATGGCTTTATTCATAGTTCTGTGAGGAAAAAATATTAAATTTTATAGCCTTTTAATATTCACTGCAGGATTTGATTGCTCTTTTTTTAAATGTAATATTTAGTAAATATATATTTTTTATGTAAAAAATAATTATGAAAATATTATAAAGCATGTAAAAATCCACTTGCTTCAAATAAATAAATTCCAATATTATTTATTGCATTAGCCTTAATTTCAGGCTAAGAATAAAGTGTAAAATTGGTTTGATTCATAGCTTTGTTAGTTAAAATATATATAGACTTAAATAGTAATTATTCGATTTAAATTAAAATATATTAATAATATAGCTAGATAGTTAATTATGAAATTCCTTGTTGTTGAATGTCAAAAGTATGAATTTTACGAAAAGTTGATTGATGTAGGATAATATGATATGGAGCGATACAACTGCATGTATAAATATTAAGATGGCGGACCAAACAGATGAGTTTGAGGCAAAGTGTTTAAGAGAGTAGGATGGAGTTAGGTTAGGTTAGGTTTCATATGAAAAAGGTTTATGTAGATGTGAAAAAAATATTTGTTTTATGAATTTTATTGCCGAGTCTGGGTTTGCTTTCAAAAACAATATAATATTATCTCTTAACAATGTTGAGCTATAAAGTTGATACCTGCTACATATAAAATATGTTATATAAATGCATTCCACTTGTGGGTTTTATGAGATATTTTTTTGTATAGTAAAATTATTTAAATGATGAGGCTACCGGAATTCATGGCTCAGTAGTAAATAATATTAAAGGCAATAATCCTTTAGGAGAATAATAAAGAGGAATCCGCCTCCGGTATAACCGTGATCTACAGATTCATATCACAATGTAAACAAGTGTAGGAAAGGTGATATTCCTCAACCATGGTGGTCTCCATCATCATCATCATAATCATCAGGCTAACAACAAAATAAATTAATCAAACCACACATATATGTATGTATACCTCCCGCACTCTGATTATAATATTTATAATATTATAAAAATACTAAGATAGGAACACCAATTGAACATATTCCATTTAAAATCAATTTTAAATATATCAATAAATAAAAAATATTGATTCTTTTAATTAAAAAAATAAATATTATTTATCAAAAATATGGTCACCACAAGCATACAACATGTGACATCAATACCCGCTTATTCTCCCATTTATGATTACTATAACTTTCAAATAATTTATTTTACTATAAAAACGCGTGTATTAAATAATTTATTTATCAAGTAAATTATATGAGCATCTTTTTTTTTAAATAAAATGGAGTAATGCATTTTAATTCTTAAAGAGATGATATCGACGGCTTTATTCGCAAAAGTGATAACTCCATAAATTCAAATTGTAAAGGATCAACGTTAAAGTGTTTCATTATTCAATTAATATAATAAATCTAGACGGACCTTTGATGTAATAAAAAATGTTTTTTGGTTTAAAAAGTGGAGTTATACCTTTTGCAGATTATAACCAGCGTAATAGCTCAGGGGATAAGAAGCGTGGCTTCAAATACTGTGGTTATGGGTTCAAATCCAACAATTATTAAATTGATTTGATCGGTTAGAACGATCGAGAATAATATTAATAAAATCCCGATTGATAGTCTTGATCCAGGTTTAATCTAATTTCCTGGATTGTAGGGTAAATACTGATTATTAAGTCTGTGACCTGTGTAACTAGTAACTGTGTAACGACAGACAATTAACTAAAAAAATCTAAAAAAACCCTCTCAAAAGAAGCTCTTCGGGGTGTAAATATATAAATATTACTACATTTTAGGACTTAATAATCATGACAATGGTGCAATAATGCACATTGTAATTAAACAAAAAAATTAAAATGTATGATAGTCGAAAATATATAATAGTATACTTTATCAACACTTAATATAAAATTTATACAAATAGCTATTCATGTTTGAGTAGGTAATAATATATTTTTTGGAACACCAAAAAAGTGGATGAAAGTGTAAAAATGTTTAATAATAAATAATAACATGTGCTTAAAGAAAAATTAAAAATGCAATAATTTATAAATACTTCATTTAAAATGGATATCGTTTTGGAGCATGTTATAATTTTTTATGCTGAAAATTCACTTGTTTAACAATGAAGAAATTTTAATATGTATTTTTTACAATATCGTCAATGCCACTTTCGGAGTAATAAATTTCTTATAATATGATTTTTTTGTAATAAAAAATATTATATTTATTTAAATCCTGCCCAAATCACATACCTTACAATATGATGTTTGATTTAAAATAATGACAAATGATTGTTGATATTATACTCTTTGATAAGGCATCTTTATTATGGGTGGTCTTCTTCAATGCCTAATGATATAGATAACAAAAGCACAGACACCTGCCTCATCTCTTATATTATTTATCCTAATGATCAACTCTTTAAACTGTAGCATTCATCCGATTGGATTCTCATTCAAGAATTAAACCAGTAATGAATCAATTGTGATGTACCGATTGATTTTTAATTATAGTTTACGGAACGATGTTTTTTGAGTCGAGCAGGTGGTTTAAGTGGGTTAATTGTTCCACACTTATTCGATAGACACAACACAATAACGGTAGTGTATCGGATTTGATATTTACTTGAAACCAGAACTAAATTTTGTGGAAATGAATAAATTTATTATTAATAAAGATTGAATTTGACACGAACGCGAATTTGATATGAACGCTCTGCCATTCATGTTAGCGCAAGAAGAAATATTGTTAAAAATAACAATGTCTTCATAAAAATAATTTTTAAATTATACAATATTAAACCTTAGAATATGAAATTGACTATATCTTTGAAATTAATGAAAAATATTTGTGGAGCCCATTTAACCTTATTTGCTATTCTATAGATTGCCTTATACTTAATAAGTCAATTTCACATTTAGACATTTTAATAAATAAATTGTTTTTTATCCAAATAACATCTTGCCTGAAATTCAAATTGATTGCCTATTCTCAATTTCGATACATTTATATTTAAATCAATGTGTTAATCAAAATCATTCAAAAATACTTAAATAATGTAATAGTTACACCGCCAATTTATATTATAGTATGTTACAATATCACCAATCACGGCTGTTTGTGGTTAATCAGTTCACTTAATGACTAAATATTGATATTTAAATTATAATAATAAGAACTGAGTAAACCAAGCTAGACAGACATATTTCATTTTTATAAAATAAATGTTAAATATGATTATATATATTATTACAATTTCTTTATTAACATAAGTTTTTACATTGATTGATAGAACAATACATCTTTGGAAATAGACTTAGGTGTACAGAGTGTTTACATCTTTTTACCTATAACTAACATGAGAATGTTTTATTTAAATTTGACATGAGTAATAGTGTTTAGTTATAGAAAGAATGGGAAAAAAATAAAAACCCATTTAAAAATTTGAAGATTAATAAATAATAACAACGATAAAAGCAATATTAACAAAACATTTACAAAATATTTACAAAATAACAATTTGTTTGGGTAAAACCAAATTTGAGTTGAGTGGATTATTGGAAATTTTATTTTATTTTTAAAAATAATATCAGTTTTGGAAGTTCATTGGTAATATGAACTTACGTTTCCTCGAGACATATTTGGTTTTATTTACATGTCTTATGATTGGGTTAGTCAGGAAGTTAGTCATTTTAGTGTAATGTTTTTTACTCAAATCTGCGAGAATATAATCACTTAGTTAAATGTGTGGCCTGGGAAATATCTACACATATTTAGAGGATAATTAATTGTTCTCTGGAAAACCTACATGATAATATTGGGCTTGATTTTTACACAATATAAATATTTTAGGCCATAATACGATAAGGTCAATGTGAAGTTTTCCTCTTAATGATCTTAAGTAATTGTAACCCAAGTTGTTTCTTTATCAGAAGCTTATTATTTATAAATATATTATGTGAAACCTTATTATAATAAAAGCTAATATGGCATGTTAATTATGGAATACAAACCTATATGCTAGCACCAAAATATTAAATAATATTTTATATTGTAGGATGGTGTGTGATGCAATGTTTAGGTTAGTGGTTGAAGATTTAGTCGTATGAGAATTGGTTGGTCGAGTGTGGGAAAGAAGTGTGGGCAGGTGTGCTTTGCCGAGGACACAGGTGTGCCACCACATATACCCACTATTCATAAAATAACGACCATATTTTATATAATTAATAAATTAACAGCACACCTATTCTGTTCTCAATATGAAAAACTAACTTTATCCCATCTTTACTTATAAGGACATCACTTATACTATATATAATTGCACTTTCAAATGGATATTCTGTGTATTTTTTTAAATAAATATAATAAATATCCACTTACTAACTCCAAGCTGATGTTAACTACTACTTTTATTATTTGACCATCGATATGTTTAAATTTATTTCATACAATTTAATAGTTCGATAATTTATTTAATTTATTATTATATCATACTGCGGTACCACTAGAGCATTACGGGATATCCCAAATCGCAGTGATGATAATGCAGCACTCGTCAGTTGGAACATGAAACAGAAAAAAAAGAAATATAAGCAGGTATTGACAAAATAATAATTATAAAAGAAGAAGATATGAATTGTTTCAATTTAAAATAATAAATGGTATTATAAATTATGTCATTTATTCTTTCATTATTTTTAGACCATTTTAACGCATTGGGTTATCTGTAAGGTTTAGATGGTTGTAATGTATGTATGATTATGTAAATAAAAATATTAAATATATAAATAACAGCATTATAAGTTGCAACCGAGGTGCAATGAGGATGTCGCAATCCTATATAATTTTTAAATAAAAATGGTGTAATTATATATATATATAGAATTATACCATTTTTATATTAAAGTAAAGTTTCTCATCTTATACTTCAAAGTAAAAAATATATGCAATTGATTTTCAACCTAATAATGAAATATTTTTATTACCTACTATCTGAGGCACTCTTTAGTCTTGATTGTCATAGATAAATTTTGGAATTCTACCAAGAAAATTTGTTCGGTGCAATTATTTTATTCAAGATCTTTTACTTAGACAGCCTATTTTTTTTAATAATTATTTATTGTATAATTCTTCGATATGCTAGCAGTACTTTTGGTTCAACCATAATGCAGACGTACCGGTCATACATTCCATGGTTTGCTTATATGCGAGACGTTCAGCGTTCATCAAAAATACAACTGCATGACTTCTCTCTGTAACAAAAGAAATTTTCATTGTGTGGGAATTTGTATCTTATTTGTCTTGGATGGATTTAACTACCCCTAATTATTACCAACGAGGTGTGCCAATACATACCATCAAAGTTATACGCCAATATATTAAAAAATAATATGTATCTTTAAAATTGATGGATGAAATGAAGAGTGTATAAACCTATAATAATAGGACCTATTCTAAGTGGGTGTAATGAAGTACTTTGATGTATTCGAGCTCTGTAAAGATATCATTTATAATAGTGCTTTATTGTATTATTTTATTTCAACTGTCTGATATTTATACAAAAAAATATTATATGATTAACATCTACACTTATTATTCATCACTTATTTTATTCATGTAACAAACTATAAAAATGTATGAAGGTTACAAAAGTAGTAATTTTATTTTATTAATATTATTAAGTTATAAACTTGTTCTGTTAATATCTGAAAATTCAAACAGAATAATACATTTAAAAAAATAATAAAGAAAAATGTCAATTCGCAGTGCTCTACAATTGTGAGCATTGAAAACCTTTTTTTTTTAACCCTGAGATTAATATTACAATAATTCACATTTTAAATATCATTTGAATTGTATTAAAAAAAAAATTGAGAATAAAGTTAATTTCAAAAATAGTAATTTTATTATATTAATATTATAAGATTGTTCTGTTAATATCCAAAAATTAAAATAGAATAATACAATTTACTAAATAATAAAAATATAATCCGTACAGTGCTCTAGAATTTTGAGCAATTTAAAACCTCACTCCTCATTTGTTATTGACAATTAAATAATAAATGTTACTATAGACGTAACTATTTTAATTAATTTAAAAAATAGGTTCTAGGGCTATAACCGCGAATTTAACAAAAAGTATTTTTTTCATAATTAATTGATAATCATTTATATTTGTTATAAAAAAATATTTAGTAGGTACATATGTATTTTTTATTGTAAAGTTCGCGATCGTATTATATTAGTCTACTGCTTATAAATAATTTAAAAATAATCAATAATAATAATTGGCGTCTCCACTGATTATCATTGATTTATGTCAAAACCTATGTTTCCCAATGCAAAATCGAAGATTTTCTTAATATATAAATAATGAGAATTTTTAATATGAACTTACACATGTCAACTCTTCCTGAAAAATCGAAAGCATTGTGTGTCTTGGTTGTAAAATATGAATGTTGGAGTAATTTCTTGAGCGGATGGAGCAATCAAATCACTTGAACCATTACAACTTGTGGCATTTCCTTTGATATACAAAAAGGTCAAGGGGACTAAGAAATCACCAACGGACCTCTCTGCAAGGGTGACTGCCTACATTATTAAATAACGAGACTTACACATTAAAAATAATCATTTAAGTAAGTCTCTAATTGGCGTAGATATTAGCGGAATTCAATTAAAAATAGTTTGCTTGGTAGTCATTTATATAAACAGAAAATTAGAATTAAAACCTAGTACTCTTCTAATAAAATAATAACAGAGTAAATCATTACAAGAGCCTTAAATTCCTAAATGTATATTTATTCCTACAGTCGATTGTTTTTCAAAATTCTTTGATATTTGTAAACATGTAAAGCCTTCTTTGAGAGTAACGTTTTATTTATTAAATAATCAATGTGTTTGATAGATCAATATTTGTTTAGTTAAGATGATTTAAAAACAAGTTTAAACGTGTACGGGAAATTTTCATAAATAAAAGGCAGACATTGTTTATTTGTTTGATAAAATTTATTACATTTTACAAATAATACAAATACATTTGTCAAATAAATGTCATTGTGTACAAGTCCAATTTATATATTCAAATTATTAAATATATAAAAAACCACTTTAAACAAAATGTAAAAATTCTGTAGAATAATTATATGTAATTATTTTTAATAAAAATATAATATTTTATTTACAGGCTTGGTCCCAGTAAGTACTGTTGCTTTGTTAATTGATAATTATATATGTATAATTTAAATTTTATTTTATTAATATTATATTACGCTGTAATATTTTTCTTTTAATATTCGAAAATTCATATACAACATGTCTTTTATTGATACTCAAATAATTAAATCTAATGAATGGTACATTACATCTAATAACACAACCACACATTCATTAATGGTCTAAGTCGGCTAGTTAAACTTTTCAATTTTTAATTATATGTAAACAAAGTACGGTACCACGTAGTTTCACCCGAAATTCATTACGCATTTTGCAAAGTCAACAATACCTTGTTGACGAAAAACAATACCTTGTTGAAATTTAATCTTGACCTTGAACTTGTACTTGACTAATTCGATTACATCATAAGTTGTTTTTATTATTCTCTAATGACATCATTTATTCACTCATTAATAAAACCAAAAATTCTCAAGCTGTCATAATAAATTATTTTATTATTAATAGAGTATTTTTTAATACAATAAATACTTAGGCCCTTTTAGTATATTTTGGCGAAATGTCGAAAAAAACCTTTTAGTTTCAAATAAAAACATGTTGTATATTTATCTATTTAAAATTACTTATGAAGATTTTTAGCCTTTTAGATTTTTAGACGGGTCATAATATTGTGTGTCTGTCATTTCGCTTTCATATTAGGGATGTATGTATATTATTCGTGTGTTCATCATTCATTTCTCCACAGTATACATTTTAAATGAAGGCCCTCAGCAAAAACATAAATTTAATCATTTTTCAGAATCAAAATATTGCAGATAGCGTGGTGTGAAGAAATAGTGTGAGATGATTGGCAAAATTGCATCTGTCTTTGATTATCCCTCGTTATGAAGGAATAAAGGATACAATTTTGGATGTTGCCAATTGACTGTGATTGGTGATCGTTTAACAACAGAAAGGCCCCGTGGCTATTTTAAACTAATGTCAATTTGCGATAATAACACTTCTGTACTGTGTTATTCATTATATAATTTTTACCATTTTACCAGCATGATAGCTCAGGGGATAAGACGCGTGGCTACTAATACTATGCTCATAGGTTCGAATCCCACTCAAGTCAAGAATTTTTAAAATTGGTTTGATCGGTTATTACGACTGGGAGATCGGGAATAATATTAATAAAATCCCGATCGATCATCTCGATCCAGGTTTAATCTGATTTCCTGTATTGTAAGGTAAATACTGTTTATTAAGTCGGTGACCTGTGTAACTAGTAATAGTTAAGATCACCGACAGACAATTAACACGTTGTGTGTATAAAAACCTCCTCAAAAGAAAGCTCCATCAGTGATGTAGGTTCTCTGGTATTCCAGACGACTGTGTTCTCTTAATAATATATATATATATATATATATATATATATATATATATATATATATATATATATATACATATATATATATATATATATTCGCATATTAAAGTTAATGAGGGTCATAATATTGTCTGTCTGTCATATTTTTTTATACAAAAAAATGCTTAGGCCCGTTTTAGTATATTTTTTTTTATAATCGCACTGGCATAATGGCGAAAAAAATCTGTTGAAAACATGATAAAAAATATGAAAACTGTTTTTTTCACTCGCTTAGCCGTGGTTTGTTTAACAATGTTAAAAAAAAATCGTTTTATTTTTATATAAAATGAGTATCACTACTTTATTAGGCACGGTTTAGAGTTGTCTTGGTTGAAGTGGTTGTACGTTGGGTGGAATTACCAATTGAAATTAACAGTGACCGGAAGGAGATGAACCTGGTTACTTGTAGACACCAGGTGTGCCTTGCCGATTCACTCTCAGAGGGTGACTTGCTTGTCTTATATATCAAACCTATCATTAATATTATTCTTCATATTTTAATATAGTGAGTGTTTTCTCACGCCGAGGATTGTATTGAGTTGTTCATTAGACTAGTGTATTGCACGTGTCAATTTTACAAAACAGAGACGCATCATGCCACCAAATGCTAAACAAACCAATCAGGGACTAACAAATAATTATTCATTTTAAATAATATTTCAAATTATAAAAAAAACCTGCTACTTTTAACCAGACAGATAATTAATTCACAAAAA
>JAGTTH010001913.1:0-83905 GCA_022606485.1 Agraylea sexmaculata
GGAACCTCGATATAACGCAATTTTTCAATACCTCTTGCCAGTTCAAGTTTTATCAAAGATATTGACAAAAAACCTCGATATTTTTAATGAATTTTCGTCGTACGTTTTGCCTATTTTCAACCTCTATATATCGAACTTTTATTTAAAAAAAACATTATACATCGATTTTTTAATAGTACATCTAGAATTGAACAAGGCTATATAACAGTATCAAATATCAAAATTACATTAACTCACACATTTTTCTATGGTGTCGATAACGCGTGTATAATATAAAGTATACCAATTTAAACTTAAAATATATTTATCGAGTTTATTTTTACCATAGATATAAACATAAGATATCGCATGAGAAGCTAAATGCGTGGTTAGTTCAAGTGGTTCAAATGACCAAAAACATGAGTTACCTGGAAAACATTATACTGTAAACATCTCTCTTCATATCTTCAGTTATATTTCACAGTAAAATGGGTAAATGCATTGTTACTACATGTCATATGGACTCCAACATACACTCAAATACATCTAGGCTCAGTTTTTACCAAAGACTACTTCTTTAACATTTTAATCGCCAAAATATTGTCACAACCATTCTCAGTGGTCACTATAAATGTGTTGAGTGAGGGAGACACACTTATGCCTTTATCGAATAGGAGAGAAGAGTGCAACAATACGGGTTTACACGAAATTTCACGAATTAGTTATATGCAATGCGATATCTAATGTGTATATCTATGCTTTTGACAATTTATTGAAATTATGAACATCATCATTATTATGATATGAAGTTTATTGTGATTGAAGCAGACATATGCATCATCATATTTTACCAGTTACGATTTAAAAAAGCAGTACATGAGTGACAAAATACGATAAAATCCAATACCATTATTAAATTAATAAAAAATATCTGAATTTATACGAAAACACATAAACAAACTAAATATGCACGGTGCGTTGTAGCAAAAAACAGTAGTCTGAGTAGGTATAATAAAAAAAAACATTTACACGGATAAAACATGTTATCACGCCACATCACAAAGAACAATAATGTATGTTGCCCGAGGCAGATAAGGGGAAATACACAAAGTAAGGAGTTCAGTATAATGTGTCTCTGATCCTAGATCAAAACTCACATAACTTATCATCACTGGCAAACAGCATATGTGTCCTGATGTGAGTACATACTATTATGTGTGGCCCTGTGTCACAGTGGCTAGTCCTCAACTTGGTGACAAACAGCAACCACCATCTTGACACTGCAACTACTCCACAATAATTATATCTCTCATACATCATCCCTTATATAATGCATCACCATCATAACGAAATTATCATTAATGAACACCTACTGTAAATCATCATCATCATCATCTCAAGAACTCCAGTTCAGTGATGAACCAAGGCGTCGACAACTTCCACTTAATGCTCCTCCAGTTATTAATACCTAAACTCCTAAGAACCTTATAGAACTCGTCCGCCCACCTTAGCCTGGGTCTACCCTGCCTTCTTTTACCCACAGACCTACTGTAAATAATGATATTTAATTCAGACAAATTTAAATATGTATAGATTATTTTTTATATATTTGTAGCGACTGTCAGTCGTAAGCATATGGTTAAATATTGCGCGAAAACTTATTATTTGTCAAAATCGATCATGCCACATTACGTCACCGGGCGATTTTGACCAATAAGAAGCTTTCAGTCTATATCAACGTACTTGACTGACACTAGATCTATAAACATAAGAAAGAAACTGTATGTAAAAGTGCAAGAAATCTAAGAAAGTGAAAAGTGTACATATATTTTACGGCAAGTTCGTTTGGAACAAATCTTAAAATAAATGAAATGAATATTTTTATTTATGTTTGTAATGTAGTTTTCTTTTATTTTTCACAAATAGAACTAATGGCCGTATTCAATTTAGTGTATTTTTACATATTATATATTATTGTATCATGCTGCAGTACCACTAGAGCATTACGGGAGATCCCAAGTCGCAGTGATGATAATGCAGCATTCCTCAGTTGGAATATGAGTGTAATTAGACTGTGTGCGTGTGGTGCGTATGCGTTTACATCAATACTACCAAACTCTAGTCTATTCGTACACACAGGACTCACTAACACACTCTTATTTACACTATATAAGTCAATTGATGCATGATTTTTATACTGCAATATAAAATGATCAAGAGTAAATAAACTAAGGCATATGATACATAAATTCTACGTAGTGATTATGAACATCCTTTATAAACAGAAAAAAAGATAAAAATAACTCATAGCATAAATCGTAAGTATAAAATTTGTTCCCAACAGATATAACGCGTTTTACGGAAATCCAAGCCAATTTTAGATAAGAAAACCTACGCCGTGATATTATAAAAAAAATCTAGCATACTTTTTTTCATAATTATCATTATAATCAAAACAGCAACGGCTTTAACCGGCATTTCAGCCGTGATTATTGCGCAATATTAAGCGGTGTGTAAACGAAAACCGGGTAATAATGATGGCGATTTAATTCAGCGGAAGGAAAACGAGAACACGCGTGAAATAATCGTGGTTATTTTTCTATACGGAGGTGAAAAAAATTAGTTTACCTTAACAGGTACGTACAGAAAGCGGCATTAATCACAATCACCCTTAAATATATAATATTGCGCACGCGACTGCGATAAGAGAAACCTTGTTTCGTGTCACGATATTGTTAATACGAATATCTTCACAATTTCGAAACCCAATCATGCGCATATTATTAAGTATATATATAAATACAGGATATTAATCATTTGAAATATCGTATTATTTAGAACCAACAACGGAATTCCTCTTGAATAAATACCTCGTGTTATTCAATAATAAGAAAATTATAGTAATGTGAAGAAAACGTGCATCGAGCATATTATTTTATTATATTATTAAAATAGTACATATGCATAAAACGAAGGTTTACGAGCGAATATATATAGTTGTATTTAAATATTTAATATATAATATCTTAAAATGAAACCAAACCCCTTTTATATGCACCAGTATATTTTTCGAAAATAATTTAATCAGCGTGCAGAAACAAATCTATTATTAAATAGTTTAAAAACAATGAGCTTATTTTGTATAGAGGTGCAAATAATAAATTAAAAGACTTCAAAAACATGGTAATTTTTAACCAAAATATTCGTATGGCAGCCGCTTGGGGCGCTGCTTTTACCGCTCGTACTGTTTATCTGTCACTTGTAAAATAACATTACATAGTCTTTCACTTAATATGGTAAAGTGCCTCATTAAAAGTTGTTTGATATACAGCCTTGGCCAAAAGTATCCGACACTCTCTAAAACGCTGATATATTTTAAACGCAAAGTTTAAAGATGAAATTAAAAAAAAAGTTGGCTTATTTAATTATTTTATTGCTAAAAAAGTTATTTGGTTGGGTTTCCTTTTGATTATCGACTTTTTTCGGGATTGAGTCGATCCAGTTTTTACAGCCGCTCGAACGTGTCGGGACTTAAATTTAATTTTAGGGACTATAATGTTGCAGGTGGCCACGACCCACGTATGTGTAAAGTATATGTAGAATATGCACGTGAAGTCTTGCCGGTCATGTTCCAATGTATGAAAACAATATGCATGACACTTCTATATATATACATATTTATGAAGGGTACTCACGATAGTAGTTTTATGATATTTATTCATAGTTCAATTCCACGGTAATCAATAAAAATTATTTGATATATGTATGTGTAGTTCAATTCCACGATAGGCATGATGTGCTTTACTTGTCAAGAAATATTACTATTAAACAATACAAAGCGGTGAACATATAAGGTTAACCATTGATTTGACCATCTGTTAGGTGAAAATCTAGCCATTATGTGTATTATTATTTTTTTCAAATATAAAACTAGCCTTATATACATATTTTACAGTTAGCGGCGATGGTCGTATAAGGAGTGTGAGGAAATATTTTAACGATCCCACACATTCAAGAAGACTTACAAGAACCGTAAATATGGCCAATCCGAATTTTATTGAACAGTATGATTTACTATAAAAAAACCCTTCTCAAAGAGAGGGTACTAATCTCACATATAATAACTATGCGATAACTATCTAACGCTATCGGAGTAAAGATAATTAACTAATAAAAACTAATCACAGCTTGAAGTAGATCACAGGTTTTTTAGGACGAAATATTCATAGGTAAGTATTATTCTTATATAAACTTCGTCTAAAAATAAAATATCGATTATTTTTTTCTAACTTCAAATAAATAAAAATTACTATAGTAAATTATCTAGATCCTATTAACACCAAATTACTAACAGATCGACTGCTCCAGTGTATAATATCGTAAGTGCAAAAAAAAATATGTATGCTCTTAAGTCTTTATGAAACTGAGCCACATTTTCAATCTGGTAACACTGCCTGTCACGTGTCACTCGGTTTAATTATTATTTATAACATATAACAGTTTACGATTAAACACCTTCTATTGACAGAGACATGAAATGTGTTATAGATAATAGATGAATCTACATTAGTTGCCGGTCAAATAGGATTATTTTACTATTCCGAAAACAGTCCCACTTAATAGGTTAAATAATGATTGAAAATCAACATTTTTTGACGTTTCATACATGCAAGATGTGGCTCAGTTCCATAAAGACTTAAGAGCACACACATTTTTTTGCACTTACGATATTATACGCTGGAGCAGGCGAGTTAATACCAAATGAATGAAAAATACACAGAAATTTATTTTTATTTACTTTACTATAATTGCCATTATATAAGAGCGTGAACGTAGTGCAGTTCATTAGGGCTTTAACATTAGGTTGGGTTAAAGAGCAGGAGGGATAGTATCGGAAATACTATCCAGCAAGCCTGTGGGTAAGAGAAGGCAGGGTAGACCTAGGCTAAGGTGGGCGGACGAGTTCTATAAGGTACTTAGGAGTTTAGGTATTAATAACTGGAGGAGCATTAAGTGCAAGATGCTGGTGCGGGAAGCCTTGGTTCATCACTGAACTAGGAGTGCTTATGATGATGATGATACTTTAATTGCATTACAACAGACACCCTTCCAATCATATTATAAAATCGCGTTTGTGGGGATTTTAAAATTAGATTTACACAGTCAGTTTCACAGATAACGAGATGATGGAAACAGCTGTTCGTGCAAGTGTTAAAACGAGGAGTTGGATAAATGTTACAGTGGCGTGCGACTAAAAGAGCACATAACCAGTTTGTTCTTTTTAACAATGCAATATAATGTGATCTTCTTATGGCGAATTCCTCGACATACATTGAGGATACCATTGTTGGTCATCGGTGGTCACGTAGTTAACGGTGCCGGGTTCGTTACACGTACCGATTGAAAAAGTGTCATGTTCGACCAACGACGCATACTTAATGCATTTACAATAATAATTATTATTTTATTGACAGTGGTCACCAACTTTCCACACGTCTTCGAAATTAAACCACAAACGGCTACGATACGTGAAGAAAGCTATAAAAATATCTATGGACACCTACAATTATTTAAATAGCGGACGAAGATAATAAAATATCAAATAACCCCCATAATATACGATTTATTCTGCCTTAATTTAACTTATACTTTATTATTTAATATATACGTAGGAAATAATACTAGCACAGCAAACAAGGGGATAAAACCAACCTAAGATGTTAATTAAAATCCTATATTAGACATTGTTTTTGGGGAAATACTTCATCATTAATGGCTCCATTTCAAATTGATTTTGCAAGAACTAATTATATGTCCAATACATTCTTTAGACGGTCAATGTCCATTTATAATAACTCCTTACACCCTGATTTTAAATTTATCCTTAGAGGACTACTATTTAATGAAATTTGACTTAATACACCTTACCTTTTTTATACACACTTCACTTTATATTCGATTTTATACCTTATTCTATATTTTGTAAATATTTTACCTTTACATAGAGATGTAGGTTCTCTGGTATTCAAGAAAACTCTTTTCTCTTATTTAATAAAACATAAATCACCCCTAAATGATAATTTATAAAACTATGCGCTTCAAAATTATTTATTTAAATAAGATTCGCGTTTTTAATAGCTCAATAATATATAAATTCAGAACGGGTTTTGTGAATCATATGAGTTTAATCAAATAACTGAATAGTAATCGGATAAATAGAAAAAGATCCATGAAAAAATATCCTCAAGATTGAATAATTAATCAGTTAAGTGTTAGCCATGCAGATAATTATAGATGGAGTGGTATTTATTATATTAAAAATAATAAGTTTTTAATTATCTATTTGCAGAACTTGTCAAGTTTCACAAATTACTTCTTAATGAAATTTAAAAAATCTTTATCCTTCCCATAACTATGCATTATTATATATTCTTGGCACATGTAATATATTTTTAATAAAATGCTTGGTAACATAATATATTTTTATAGTACACACGGGTCAATAATATAAATATATTGAAACTGTACGAAACAATAATATTAAATGCATTCTGTTAAATAAATAATACTCTGTATTATGTTACATTTAATCCCATATTATGAAATAAACACAGGAGAGTTTTATATGAATTTTCGAAAATATTGCTATGAGATTATTACCTAATATTAAATTGCATGTGCACAGCGGGGCTATAATATAATAAATGGGTATTTTCCTATAATATGTCACTTCTGAGTATCGAAATATGGTTGTGGTATTGACTAAAGCCCTGAAGGGACCACTGGGCAATTTTCATAGCACCCTTTAAAGCTGACCTTTCATACAAGTGACTATTCAACCCGACAATTCAAAGGAATCAAATTTACATGCCAATAATAATATACAACCTTTACATTTACACATTCCCAATATTCAGAATAAATGCAGTCCGACTTTTGAACGATAAAAAATAATTAAAGAACGATTTATTTGAACATTCCATAGACCCAAGGTTTCATACTCTTGAAGCAGGAATCTAATTATTTATTCAATGATTCGCATAAATAAACATCAGCCATATGGCAAATAATAATGGCCTTCAATCGTTTTTTTAAAGCACAAAAAACGTACATTTGGTAAAAAAAAACACAATTAGTAGATATTACAAATTGTTGCAATTGATAAACTTAATATTAATTACGGGGTCATCGCCTGCCGAGTAATAAAATTTAATTGATTAATTAGTCTTGTGTTTATTTAACAGAGTGTTAACCGGTCGAATAATACTAATACAATAACAAAAATAGTTTTCGAATGAATATTTATTCTCACATATTATCAAAGAGTAGTAGTAACAAAGTGGGAATCCATTTGCATATATTCAAATACTGAAGGGTAATGTTAAGCAAGAGGTTGAACTAATGGCAATATTGATGATGATTCTCGCCTCTATAAAATCATGTCTTGAATATTTAATACAAACACATATTGTATACCCTAATTTAGTATTTTCATCACCTATTACATGCCCGAGGACTACGTGTTCGGAATATTTCACAACCTCTTTAAAACTGATCGAATTTACAAAAAAAATGTTTTATCTACAATCTACCATTGCATGCTGTTGTATATATAGAATTTCAGATAGAAAGCATCAAAAAGGTTAACAGAGACAAAGATAAAAATGAATGGAATATTTTTGTATTAAAAGGGACACCCGGGCTACAAAAAAAGACAATTTCCCCTTTAATATCAACCAGGTAAACGTGGTGAAGACCCGTCAACATCCCAAAATGATCTCATCAAAAGAGATTCAGACAGGCGTAGAAGAAAAATTAGTCTGCTTTACTAAATGTAAAAACACACATACACAATATTGTGGCAATGCTAATATTCATACAAAACCGTAACAAATTTAAATTAAATGCATCAACTGATTAACTAACAGCTATTATAATCATATTGTTGTAGGTATGGACTATAAATAATTTGAAACAACAAAGATTGAAATGACCATCGGACCAGGAAACACAAACAATCGCAGAGATGAAAAGAGCTTCGAGGAAAAACGAGATGAAAGCGCAAAAAAATAAAAGCTAGATTCTCAAGATAAATACAAAGAAACCTCTCATAACAATTAATTCGCAAAACGAATCAAAATAATAAAGGGAATTTTTTTATGAGACATGTAAGGAAGGGGTTACAAACCCTTTTGTTTTCGCTTAACGAATAATATTTTGTATTATCCACGTTATAAGACGTTCCACTGTTTATTATTGTGCCTTCAGCATCGTTTGGATTAAAAAAAATACTTTTTAGTATTGTATTCATCCCAGATTTATTATATTTGACCTTTAAAATGATTAAAAAACAGAATAAAGGTTGTTATTCATGAACGTGACCTCACGATCGAAGAAAAGTTCATTGTGAATGTGTATATGATTTAATTATTTTTTATTTCCTTGGCGCGAGATTAATTGTTTTTTTTTTAATTAGTAGGTATGTACTCAATCGTATTGAGTAAAGCTAAACCTGAACACCTTCGTTAATGGTGTATTTAGATTGTTTGTGAAATAAATAATTCGTCTTGCATTACAGCTGAGTGCGGCGCCCGACCCTGCCCACCTGTTTCCCATTTCCACACAGGTAAACATCGAAGGAAAATGCCGAAAATTATAAAAGCGCCAACTTACCGAAGAGGCCTCGTTGTGGTCATTCCCGACGAGATTCTCTTTAGCCATGACGCGCACAGAAACACAAACACTTCCTTATTTAGTTAGTGGCGTTCGCCAACCAAAACACAAGACACAAGTTTCACAGGTGTTGTAGTTTTTCTTCTAACCAATCGATCGAAACACGAATACACTAGAGTATTTGGAAATATAATGGGGGTAATACTCGCGATTGATCACGATCGGCTCGATGTTTAATGTGTGGTTCAAAGACGAATATAAAGAGCGTCGCGACGACAGTCCTCTGCCGTCACTCTTCAAATACTGGAGACTGTTTAGTTTAGTGCTGCCTGTGCCTCTGTGCCCCTCTCCTTGCTCCAGCTGCTTCAGCCATTCTCCATCAACCTAATATCGTTTTCGTACTTTGAACACAGATGGCAAAATACTTTCATTTCAATCCCTACCGTTGTTAATATGTACGTTAATCATATATTTTTTTGTTGTTAAATTTAACGGCTTAAATGAAAATACAGCATGAATGAGAGCCGTATTAAAAAAACTAATTAATATTAAATTTAAATTAAATGCGAAAACAAGATATAATATTTATTATTATATAACAAGCAACAACAATTAAAATATATTAATTAATTATCAATATTTATGTATTTGTTGATGTTGTATGTTTGTATGCATTGTGTAGAGGTGCCGACAGTTGGTCACCCTGCGTGAAGTAACTTTGGTGTTGTGCAGTTGAGAAACAGTGTCGGGGAAATGAAGGAGTGGCTTAAGAAACACTGAGTCTGGATGACAGTGGAAGAGTGGGCGTGGCCTGTAGTTTGTGAAGCTAAGAGTGGAGCAGACAGCAGGAAACGGGGAACAGTGAACAATCACGGCTGCTGCAGGGGATGAGCCATGACCAGCGCCAGCAGCAACACCAGCGAGGTGGAACACTTCCTCACAGGACCTCTCGCTGCCTGGGTACTTCCATTCTTACATTACTCCAACAATCCTACAATCCTCACGCTCGTCTCCATTAACTTACACTTTAATTAATATAACTGTCAATTCAATACTTTGTTCTCTTTTCATTATATTTTTTGTGCTTTTTATTATTCGATTTTCATATCATTTACTATAAAACAGGTTTGTGTAGATATATGATGTGAAAGCTTAATTTTTTTACAAAAATATACTTATAAAAGCCTTGTATTTTTGTTGCAAAACTGGTTTTATGCAATGTTATTTATACGTTCTAATTATAATATTATTTCTCAGGTTGTATCATGTCTTCCTCATGTAGAACGCCTCCCGAACTATTCATTCCTGTGCAGCGGTCAGCTCATTCACGAAGTAGTTCTCCAGATCGATCCGGAGCCTCCTCATCAAATCACCGATTTAGATAACCTTGAAGAGAGTGCTTTGATCGTTGGCCGAATAAAAAACTTTGACTGTATCATAAAAAATATAAAAGCACTGTATGAAGAAGAACTCGGTCAAACATTGTTAGTTTTGCCAGAATGCATTATTTTGGGCAGAAATCCAGAATCTCGAGAAGGATTGGACAATATGAAGTTGCTCCTTCTTCTACTTCTGGGGGCGGCCGTACAATGTCCGAACAAAGAGATATTCATTACCAGAATCAAAGAACTAGATGTTGAAACGCAACATGGAATTGTGGAATGTATCAAACAAGTAAAAACCACTTTTATTATACATATATTTTTTTGTACAGTCTATTTATTTATTTTTTTATACTCAGGTTACTGATAATCAAACTGTAGTCCTCACATCTGACTCCGTTGAATTATTTCAAACGCCGACCATGTTCGATCACGTTAGACGTTTGGTCAAAGAAAGAGATCACTATCTAAGTCATTGGACGAGTCTCGTCATAGCCGATTCCATGAATGGGGAAGATAATCCCAAACAATCAATACCCAGAATCAACAGTGCTTCCACTCCTATCGCTTCGGACAGTAACCACTTAGCGGTTGAATTAGCAGATTGGAAAGCTCGCCTACGAAAACAAAGACAAGAACTGTAAGTTGAAAAAAAATATTATTGATCCTTTATACCATCATCAAAATGCTAATTGATCCTATATCTGTTTTGCATAAATTATCTTATGATTATGGTGCAGTTAGCCTTGAACGTTTCGGTTGCATGATTTGAATTTTGATTCTATAAAATTATCCATTTGAATATGCTTGCCAAATTTTTATCATCTTGATTAAAACTTATTAGAATGGAAGAGAAATTTGGTTTATGGAATCAAGTTCATCATTTTCTCATGCTCTATTGTTATTGTTTATACAATAGATGCTCTGTGAACATACAAATGTGCATTGTTTTACAACCTCATAGTAAATTACTGCTAATCGTATTAGAAATATCATATTTTATGCATAGCATATAAAAGTTATATTTATAAATTGAAAATTAGTTATTATTGAGTCTTCTAAAAATGTATAATTTGGTTTATAAATTAAATTATTTATCACAGACCAATTTTTAATATGATAAACTAGGAGTTGTTGCATGAATCCTACCATTTTTTTAGTATCTTTAATTTTAATAATTATATAAATTTAGGTAGTAAATTTTGCAATAAAAAAACTCATCCATTTATAATAATGTATTATTTTTCAACAGTGAAGAAAAATCAGAGCAGCTTGCTGAATATAAAGAAGAATTAGAACATACAAAAGCAACTCTTGGAAAACTTAAAGCTGATAGTAATGTCTGGTGTACTGAAGCACGTAAAACTGCAGCTTATAGAGATGAAGTAGATGCCTTAAGAGAAAGAGCTGAACGTGCTGATAGGTAGATTTTTCACATAAAAACATATTTAATTTGACGTTGGATAATGATTGACAATTTGTGATTAAGATTGGAGTCGGAGGTTCAAAAATATCGTGAAAAACTGGCGGATATGGAATTTTATAAAGCTCGTGAACTTGAACTGAGAGAAGATAATCGTGTACTCTTGGAAACCAGAGAAATGCTCGAAGAACAGTTGAGTCAGTCAAGAAAGAGAGCTGATAAATGCAGAAATCTTGAACATGAACTTGTTAAGATGAAACAGAAAGAGAATGACACGGCATTGGTGAGGATACTTATTTAGATAATATTTGTCAAATTGTCTAATGTTAAATTATTTTTAATTTTAGGAGAGAGATATAAATCAACAAAAAATTCAAGATCTCACCGAAGAAAATGCTCATCTCCAGTACATCATAAAATCAACATTGAACTCATCCACCATCGGTAATGTCGGTGAAGATGTAGATACAAGTTTTCAAGGATCCGAATCGGGTGATAATAGTTTGTCTGAACAATTAACAAGCAACGCTCAAGCTAGAGCATTGAAATTAGAGCTTGAAAATAAAAGACTGATGTCAACCATTGATTCATTGAAAGAACAATCTTTTCATGAATCAACTGACAAATTCCTCGACATGGAAAAAGAAAAGAAAAAATTGGCTTTAAAATGTGAGCAATTGAAGGAGAACTGTAACAGATTAAATCAACAAAACACAGAATTGGAAAACATCTTTAAAAATGCACTGGAGGAAAATCAAAAACTACAAGATATAATCGATAATCAAAAACAGAATGCAGACAGACTAAATATAGAAAGAGAATCTGAGAGAAACAAAATACAAGAGTTGGAAAAGTATGTCGAATCTGTGAATAATGATAAACAAAAAATAAGAATGCTTTATGATTCGATTCAAAGAAGAGCCGAAGATTTGGAGAGGTCAGTTGAAACGAAAACTAACGAAATCGAATCCCTGAAACCCACAGCACAAATTGCCGAAACACTTCAGGAGAAAGTGGCAAGTCTACAAAACAAGACAGAGTCGATTGAAAAAGAAAATAATTCTCTGACCAAAGAAGTAAATAAACTGAAGGAGATTATAGAAACCAAAGATATAATGTTAGATAAATGTCATCTTGAGAAAGTGCAAACGGAAAAGGATATTACTAAATTGTCATCCCAAATCGATCAGATGAATGAGCAATTGAGCAAAATGCATATTATCGATCAAAAAGCTCAAGAATTGGATTCACAGACAAAGGTTGACCAAGAAACAATCAAGGGACTTCAAGAAAGTTTGATAGAAGAAAAAGTGAACGCTGAAAAAGTAAAATCTTGTATTGAAAAATTAGGCCTTAGTGTGGATGATATCATCAACAGTGACTTGATTTTGGAAGAACTGGTTGAAAAAATAATTCACAACTCTGATATATCTCCTATAATCAAGGATGCATACTCTAAACTAAAACACAACGATGAATCAAATATTTCACTTGAAGAATCTAAACATGGTCAGTTTAAAAATAATGCTGCAGTACAGTGTGAACAATTGAGTAACGAGCTCTCCACTTTACAAATTTCTTACGATCAATGTCAGGCGGAAAATGCCAAATTGCAAGTCACCATTTCAACGCTAAAATCACAAATTAACTCATTGACATCCAACAAATGACTTTGCAGTTGGCCAACAGTCAATTGGCTGCTGAAAAAGAAGACATTACAAAACAATTACAGGCCAACACGACTATTAATGAGGGTCTCGTTCATGATCAGAAATCTCTTCAAATATTACACGAACAGTTGAATTCTGAATATGAATCCATGGCCAAAGAACGTGAAACCCTTAAACTATCTATCCGAGATTTGAAAACAGAAAATCGTGAAATCAAAGAAGAATGCGTTGCACTCAAGCAGAAAATAGATGACTACAGAAACGATTGTGATTCTCTTAAAGTCGAATCGAGGAATCTCACAAATCTTAGGAAGGAGCATTCAAAATTAAAGGGAGATTTCAGAAATCTGTTCTCGGCCAGTGAAAGATTGAAAAATGAACATAGACAGCTTCAAGAAGAATACAGGAAAGTCAAATCTGAAATAAGTCAGTTGAATCTGAGAAATACAGAAATGTCGGGTGAGCTGAGTACAAAAACTGATATAATCAACAGTATGGAATTAGAACTTAATAAAATCACTCAACAATGCGAGGTATTTTATACTTGAATTATACAATACCATTTTATTGTTTTTTTTTTAAATTAATTTTTGTAAATTATTTTAGATGCTGATGCATATGAATATAACATTGGATGCGGATCGAAGATCTTTAATGAACCATGTATCCTGTTTGTTCACTCAATATGATGAATTTATTGCGCATTCCATGGAAGACAAAGAACACTTCCATCAAAAAGAAAAAATGTTTGCTGATAAACTAAACAACTTGTATAGACAAAAGGAGAAACTCGAAGAGAAAATCATGGAGCATTATCGTAAATTAGACAATTGCACTTCTAAGAAAAAAAGTTTCGGCTCGAATTTAGTAAAGAGAGTGCGTAAAGCTGGTTCAGATCTTATAAATAAAGTCCCATCGAGGAATAGTCGGCGATCCTGGAGCGTTGATGATAATTCAAAACTTACCCAATCTCAAGTCACACTGGGAGGTTCAGAATCGGGAGAGTCTGATCCTGGTAATGGAGAAGATGCTGCAAATTCTGATAAATCAGCATCTATTCACACTAAAGGCCCAAACGATTCAGTCGGCAGCATAACACCGGCTCCATCGGCTTCCAGTCTTGAGTCCCCACATCAAGGTGGAAACAACTTCTCCAGAAAACTGATGCATAACTCCTTCCACGGCTCATTGGGCGGAGGAGACGATGCATTAATAAGAGCTTCACTGCGCAAACGACAGCAAAGCCATCACAAAATAAGCGGTAGTGTGCAAAGCGGCCACCGGAATAGTTTCCAAGGATTCGAGGGTGCGGAAAATTCAACTAATACAAATATGACTGCCGCACTGGGTCTTTGTAGGGCCGGTTCGAGAAGAGCTGTGTATTTGGCCGAAGATAATACTCAGCCTGCACTTCCTCCTGTCGAAGCGGAGATAGAACCGAAGACGAAATCCGAGTCACCTGACAAATCCGACGGTTCAAAGACTTTCCTCGTCTACAACAGAATATCCACGGTGATCGGAGACGGTGCTACAAAGATTCAATCGCAAGACTCTCAAAACAATGACAAAAAAATTGAAACGCAAGACAATAAAGAAACGAAGAAAATGACTTCTAAAGAAGTTTGGTACGAGTATGGCTGTGTCTAAAAATGCAATACGGTCATAATAACTGTAAGATGACTGATGAATCAACACTTAGATATATTCAACAGACTTTACGATAAGTGCCTTTAACACACATGGCTGCCAACATAGTTGGAGAATATAATTTAACAGCCATTTGTCCATTTGATATTTACACTACATTTGCCATGTACACAAGTTTTTAATTACTCGACCATCAGTCACATAACAATATGTACAAATATAATTTAGTTCAAATGATACACGGCTACCATTAACATTATCATTTGCTTTTGTGTGATCCATTTTATTGATATTATTTTTGTTCCCCATCCCCCTAAACTAACAATCGCAGCTTTATCGTTTATGTGTTAGGCTTTTTCTACCTAATTAATCTTGCCGCACTTAAATTTAGACTATGTTATAAATCTCATTTTTTTAAATCTATTTATAATAATATAAACTAGTGATACATTTTTATTATTAAAATTACACTACAACGAATTTCCAATTACATAAATGAGATTTAAATGATTATTTCTAGTTATGCACCGCTACCAAATTTATCATAGTTTTAAGTTAATATTTCTCTCTCTATTTTGATTTATTTACCACTGCATTTACGAATGACATTCCCGAAAGAATCTGTCGGTGTATTTATACCATGACTTTAATCTATTTGTGTTCCAAATATATATACTAACCGTTCCTATTCCAATTGTTTAGTATGTGATCTTAATTAATCCAGTGTTCATTAATTGTAAAAAGCCGTCCCTGTTCGGTGAGAAAATCCAGTGTGCTCCATTGTGAATTGAAAGTGCTTAACATAGTGTCCTTGTAGAATTAGAATATTTGTGATTGAAATGCCTATGAAAATATTTAGTGCTTGACGTATAAATGTACCATTGACCCAGGGTTTAACGCACACCTAACAACTTATAACAGTTATTATATTTTAGTTGTAATGAAAATATCAGACTTAAGTATCAGTATTTAAATATATTTTATATAATAGTTATTATTCCCTTGCATGATATTTAGTATAATTTATTTTATACAAGCTATATCAAATAAATATTATACACAATCAGTCATTATTTTCCATTCAACCTGGTTTGATTCCTGAGCTTTGGGAAATGAAAAAGGAACTCCACTTATCACTGGTTTGGTGCCCGTCTTCAAGTTTTGTGGCAGTTGAGAAATCACACACTGAAAGATAATATGCATTACTATATTAATTGTTAATTTGATTATAATCAAAGGTCCTTATTCAGTGAAAAGGCAAGATTGACTAATATTTAAAATTGAGGGATTTCCATCTCTTATAATTCTTATTAACAAGGAAGCAATTTAAATCAACTGCAAATGGCTGTGATTATTAACACAATATAATAGATGTTTGCAGTGTGATCAATTACAGCCTTGAGTGTGTAATCTCGCTTGTGTAACATTTACTCAGGAGACAAGATATACAAACTATCTGTATACTCCTAAATATCATAATAGAGTGAAACATAGATTGGTTATTGAATAAGCAGCTTTTTTTTAATTAAACCCACCTTTGGCTTGTTGTCGATTGTTGACATGTAACCGATGCACATCGAAGAAGTTGTGTGACCCCACAAAAGCTCTCCACACCCACTATTCTCATTAAAATAAACTGAGAGTGCTCCTCCCAATTTTTCAGGTACGTCCCACAAAAAGGGTGACTCGTAAAAATTGTCTTTTAAAGATTTGGCGAAGGAAGTCAGAGGACAAGCCTCTCTGAGACTCTCGGCAGCACACTTGGCCAACTGTGTTCGGATGAGGTGTTCTCCACATCCTGATGTACAAGACGCAATGGACGGTTTGAGATGTGAGCCCATTTCTGCCCACACACCGCTAGCAAACGAAGCAGCTTGACCGACTCTTCCTTCGTGTTTAAGGGCAATTCCACCAGAACTGGCTCCGGCTGCGATCGCCCCGTTCATATCCACACAAATGGCACCCACCGTGTCCAGAGGACTAAATTTAATATCATTCTGTTGAGAAAACCTCCTCAGCTTTTTCTTGTGATTTTTATAGTTTCTATAAGCCTTGGCCGATACCATCTTACTATCTGGAACTATTTGCAATCCTAAACGTTCAGCCCATGCTTTTGCTCCGGATCCGGCCAATATGCAAGGAGGTATTCTTCCCAATGATAAACTTTCACATTGTTTACTGCATAAATGTTTTGCTAGAGATATTGGATTCTTCACATTGGACACGGCGCCACACGCCCCAAAGTGAAGGGTTTGACCATTCATTATGGAAGCATCACACTCCACAGTTCCATCCCAGGTGAGATTGGAACCAAATCCTGCATTTGTCAGCTCACTATCTTCCAACACTAAAATTGAAAATCGCTAATAAATAGGCACTATTTTAATAATTTTAATAGAGAATTAGAATATATACCGATTAATGCTGCTTCTACTGCATCAAGAGCACTCTTATTCTGATTTAGAACTTCACCGGCTTTTAAACAAGCTGCATGACAAAGCTTCTTGTAATCCGACTTTAAAGTACTGCTATGATTCCCTGCACCTGCACAATATTTATCCCTTAATTTAATTCATTGTTTATTTCTTATGAACAAATTATCTTGTATAAACAAACCGCAATGAATAGCGACGAATCCGTGCATCCCACAGCTGTCAGACGTGACTTCCATCTTCAGTGTTACCATGCTTTATATAAATAAAACGAATAAATTAAGCTTTGTATAAATACATAACCGTAATAAGGGACCAGAGATGTGCCAAAGTCAAACGACTCTCTGGTTAGGACTAGTTTAATGGTTTACTTAAGCACAATAAACCTTTCATCGAAGATTAAATTAACAGTAAATTTGAGAATATTTGCCACAAGATTGCTGCATATTTTTTATATCATTACGTATACAAGATTTTTTTAATATATATCTTTTGGGTGAGCATTTGAGTAGTAGTCTTGTAATGAAAAATGTATAATATATTTATATAAACATTTTTATTCCAACTTATATTCTTACATATACACAGTACAAAAATTTACTTGCCTCGTAAATCATGGCAAGGCATAAGAAACTTATAATTAAAACTGCGATAACTGCGAGAAGAAACTATAACCGATATCTACAAAAACACAGTTGTTTAATTTACAGTCGTCGGAATAACTTAAGATGCCTTATTTGTAAGTAAAGTAACAGAATATACTATAGAGAATATGTATAAAATATTAAATAAAATAAATGCACCTTGATCTAATACAGATTAGCAGGTGGGCCGCCATATTTGTTTATAAATATTATGCCAAATATGTATAATCATTGTATCCATAAATTATATGCCATTGTTAAATATTACCATTTGAGATCAAGTAAACAGAGAAGAGGAGCATGTTCATCATTAGTAAAAACCGCTTTCCGCCGCTGCCGATTAGTGAGTGGCAGCGGTCGGAAGCACTTTTCATTTCACAATGTTGCTTTATGAAAACAAAAATAAACCTCAAATCTGAATACAAATAGGAATTTCAAATTGGCACTTTGTAACATCCTTAAATTCTTATATGTAACACATTAAAGTTTCCACTGGACAGATATATTTTTAAACACATTGAGAGAATACTGCGAATTGTGAGTTTACATTGCACAGTTATTTTTAAAAGTGTATTATTAAAATAGCCAAAAATACAATTACAAACTAATTTGTATTGAACGTGACTCCAGAATGTTAATAATGGAAAAGAAAACCATATATATTTATATGTATATATAAAGAAAAGATGGGCGTGCGCACAAGAGTGTGGGCAAAGAAGGTCCGGTTTAACCTGCAAGTTAAATACTTAAATATTAACACACATAGACAGTGAGACCTTGTGACGTTAAACTAGTCACTATAATTACAATTGCGAGAATGCTCCGAGCATTCCCATTCCAGTTCCAGGAAAGAGCGGTGGTACAGTTGCGCTCCTCACACATAATATGTATATTCTACCAAGGCAGAAGATGTGAAACGCTTATAGAGTAACTACTTAGTGACAGGAAGATAAACCGTGCATTGCATATACATCCCAACACTTACAATGTACAAAATTATTCAAAAATAAAAATAAAAAACGATCGAACGAGACTTCTTGACGTGACGCGCACCTTAATCATTAAAATGTACACTCAAACACAGTGTTTGCATATTTATACATATAGCAAAAATTAGATATTTTACCTACTTAACATCTAGTAATTTTATCACAAATAAAAACATTTATGGTCGAAAAATGTACACAGATAGTGTTCTCTCGGGAACTTAGTTCCTAAGTATAAGAATTTAAACACCTTTACTATAATATAGGACATCCATTTATAGAGCTCTAAGACTTAACAGTAAGTATAGTTTACAAATTTCAAAAGATATCACAAGCAAATAAGTCAGTGTCTGTAAATCAAATTAGCACATTGCTTCGTTGTTTCTCAATTTCATTTCACTTCTGTATCATTTTTACATTCCACATTAGAAGAATCAACAGAGTTAATGCGGTCGGCTGATTTCTTCAAGCAATCCAATGAATCTTTCACGGCATGATAGATGATATTCTTGATTTGTAGTTTATCCTCGTGATTTGTGTGAGTGTCCGACAGATCCCTGAATTCTTGAGTGAGATGGAAACAATGCGATACGTTCTCCGGAGATACAAAGTCCTCAGCCACTTTAATGCAGTCGTGTAGATTTCGAACTTGATGTGGAGCACCTGCAGGGATGAACACGGCGTCTCCCAGACACTGGGCGACAGCATATCCTTCAACTCTGTACTCTTTATAAAGGCGCTCCCGTAGAGCTGAATCGAGGTAGCAGCTCTGGTCATGTATGGGATCGTGATGGGGCGGAGGATGAGCTCCCTTTTCTATAGCGATTTTATTCAATAAGTCTCTTATTTTATCAGCATCTCTCGGACTGTAAATATGCCAAAGAGCACCCGGCAATTCCCCCTTTTCTCTTATTCTTCTCCTAGTCAATATATCACAGCCTGCTTCATCTACGGCCCTAATGGCCTCTCTCATTGCTCTTTCTCCCACATCTTTAGGGCCACTTACATGCACCATCACATTTACAGCATCACTTACATCCAAATGTAAATTTGTTGTACCGTGACCGGGATGAAGGGCTGATCCATATGCGGTGTACATTTTTGGTCCCAGATCTGGACGCACAAAACAATCAGGTAACCGAGATGCCAAATTGAGACGACCAGTACGATGTGTATATTCTTGAAGTGGTAAACACTTCATCAAATCATTGAATCGAGAAGGTAGCATTTCAGCAAAGTCTTCACCCGGAGGCCAATCTTTCAGTTTCAGTAACATCGGATCTCCTTTATCATCCTTCAGTCTTTTGCCAGTATGTTCGAATCCTTCCCAAAACTTCTTCATGGGTTGGTTTGGAACTATATTTCCCGTAATAGAGTTAATAAGATCATTCTTTTCTTCACCAAAGTCTCTTATAAAGCTCTCGGGTGTCCATAAACTCTTGTCTAGATGTTTCATTATATCTGACACTATAACAGGCTGGCCACGTTTCCATTGATACTAAAATACAAATATTATTAAAATAAAGTTTTCTTTACACATGCATTGATAAATTATTGCTAGTTTATATTTACCTGAAACATCTTATAATTTCCTTGATTGTAAGGTTCTAAAAGTCGGAGCAGTTTACCATCGCAGAGCCAACTGTGAGGAGTATCCGGATACAACATTTTAGATTCAGTCAAAGTCATAATACTCAAGGGCAGTTGATTACTACCAGTGAAGTTATTTCTTTGATAACGTCTCACAAAATGTTTGAGTTCTGATTGTTTCATATCAATATCACCATCTTTGTTTTCAACTTTATTATTGACATGGGACAAAACATCATCAATTCTGTCCAATTGAGACTTCTTGTTACTTTTACCAGTCCCGTTTGATGTGGGAGACTCATTTCCAGGCTTATTAGGCCGTATGAGTAGTTCTCTGAGGGTGGAAAAGTTTTCATCAGAATCAGAACTGGAAGAGTCATCATCTTTTTCATCTGCAGCTTCTTTCTTTTCTATGTTTCCTTTGTCTGATTCATTCTCTTTTTCATCTTCATTCTTTATATTAACATCAGACAACCAACTCCCAAGGAGAGATCCCTTATTTTTCTTTTCAGTTGTATTAACTCCATTTACTATGACATCTAATGGCCCATTGCTTTCTTCTTTGATTTTCTATAGTTAATAATTTAAGTATAATTAGATTGATGTTAAAAATTCTGAATATTGAAGAATATATAATTCAAAAATTGCATACCTTACTACCGGTTATGGCATTAAGCAGCAGGTTTTGACAAGCTTTGATGAGATGAGCCGAAGGTGGAACCGCTGTGAATGTAGCAGGCGGACAAGTACAATCTGACTGTACACTCCACATTTGACGGACAGAATGTGCTCGCTTTGCAATCTTCGTTATGGCATCTCCGGCAACTATTTGTGTGAGCATCAATTTGGCTTGTTCATGTGGAGCTCTAGAAGTGCATGTTAACCAACCATGTTCATCACGTTCTTTCTGAGAGCTGACACCACCAGGCCAAATTTTACGATCACCATTAGCACGGCTCTGTGAAACAAATTACATATAAAGATATGCTTATTGATTCATATATAATTAATTGGTATAGTAAGACTAACCTTATAACAGTCGAGACAAACAACAAAGCCACATTTTCCACATGCCCAGTGAAAGTTGAACAAGGTAGTCTCACAAACATCACACATTTCGCGGACTCCTTGCACAACTCTTTTCCATGCGATTGTCTTATCTAAAAATAAATATAACATGAATAAATCAATCACATAAATCAAGTAGTTTTATTTAATGAATATGAATAATTACCTTCATTCAAATTGTGGCTTTTAGCTTCTCGTTCCTGTTGTAATAGATCACAAAACTGGTCACCGACTTGTCTCAAGAGAAAGCAACTCATCTCAATGTCTAATTCAGATTCTCCACAACATTGCAACCATAACTTTTTGTCTTCCTGTTAACAAAAATTAACAAGTTGTAGGATATAATGAATATTTAATAAATTGAATTGAAGTAAAAAAAAAAAGTTACCTCTGAAGGATCTTTATTAGGATCTGAAAATCCGGCTATCGCCAACTGTCCATTTTTGGTGTAGCGTAGCCTTCTAAATGCATAAAAACGACAAAATATATTGGGCATATTTTTTGAACGTTGATGAGGAGTCCACCGACATTCTCTGCATTTAGCTAATTTCGGAGCTACATCACAACAAGCACCATCTTGTAGAAAGGACTCACCAGTTTTCTTCAATTGGCTAATAGGTGGCTTACGAAATGGCGGTGAAGGAGGATCTTCACGTGGTTTTTTACTCTTGGGAGTATCCTCAGAGTTTTTGTCAGTTTTGGCTTTTGGTCTTCGACCCCGTTTCCTTGGCTCTTTAATATCTTTTGCATCTTTTGAGTTCACATTACTATTACCATTAGCAGCTTTTTTTATCTTTGTAGAATTATTAGAGCTAGCTCCTGAATCATATTCTTTATCACTATTACTTTCTTTATCACTATCACTGCCACTTTCACTGACTGTGCTTTTCTTTTTCTTTAAAGTGTCCAGAGTCGGTTTTCTCCCACCAGGGCCTTTTTTCCTTTTAACCTTTGGTGGTTTCCTCTTAGGAGGACTCTTGCTACTTCGTTCAGGATCAGAACTTGAACTATCTTCTATTTTACGGTTATCATCACAGTGACCATTTACTTCTTTTTGATTAGATTTTCTAGATACTTTTAAAGGCTTATTCCTAACTATGCTATTCACGGCCATTGTACTGACATTGTGCAAAGACAAAGGGTCTGGTGATCGAGTGGCTATTGGTAACACTAAACTATTGCCACTTCCAATACACGTCACTTCCTTTTCCCCTTCAGGAGCCGTCTCGTGTCGTTGAAGCCATGCCTTTTTCAAATGTCTAACAGGTGCACTGGATTCTTTAGGACTTCCCGATGGAACAGGAGATGCCATTTTGATTGGGGTGACTGGTGGATTTGGTGAAGGACAAGTTGTGGTGGGAGGTTGCACTTTAAGCACTTCAGTCTTATCAGTATCTTGAACACTGGGTGGTCTCACAGCTCCATCTGCAGAAGGTATTCTAACAGGAGAGTCTGTGGTAGTTCTTGATGCAGGTGATGTTCCATAAGCCGCTGTATTAACCATTGTCGTAATAGTTGTTGCAGCACTAGCTATCAAAGGTGTAGGCTCACTAACTCTAGATAACTGCGGTGAGTTATTTTGCACAGGGGGATACTGTTGAATGGTTTCCATATGAAATGGTGGTCCAGATAATTCCATCCTTCTTTTCTTGCAGTCGGAATTATCAGGTAGAGTTTGAATTGGAGTCCCCCTTCTTTTGGGTGAACGAGAATCATCCTCTCTATCTGCTGAGATACCTAGATCTAACGGCTGAGTCTGATAAGCCAAAGGTGCCGGGTGTGCAGCAGGAGGTGAAGCCCCTGGTGGAAGTAATGGTCTCGGTTCACCATGCCAATGAGCAGGTGGTGGAGGTGGTCTGTTCACATTCGGAATATTATAGGAATTCGATATCGTGTTTGATTTTGAAGTCAAAGGAATAGGATTGAGTGGTATCTGTGGTTCCTGAGCACGACAAACTGGTATTCCACTGATGATACCTGCATTTGGCTTGCCATACATATGTGGTGGAGCCGGACTTGATACTTTAGGTTTACTTGGAACCGGCGGTAACGTTGGTGCTGGCGGATGGTATGTATAACTACTGGTTGAACGTGCATAGCTTTCTGTTCTTTGTGGCATCATTTGATGAACTGAGTGTTGGGGATGTTGGGGTGGTACTCGTGATGACGGAGCTTGAACTGTGGAATGCGGACGACCTCTCTGCGGTATCTGATGGATTGGTGCACCGCTACTACGATATCCTATTGAATGTTGCTGTGCATTAGGTATATAATGTGTCTGCAGCTCACCAGCACGTGATTTCGGGGAATGCACCGGATGTGTTTTAGCTTCCATATGATGATGGGGTAGCTTGGTATCATGTTTGACTATGACTGAGCTCTTAAGTTCGCTCATTAGTGGTGGGGGAGTAGGTAATGAACCATCTCTTTCTCTTTCATGAGAAATAATTGGAGATTTTGTAATAGATATGTTATTGTGAACTTGTACTTGTTTTAGCTGTTCAGACTTGAGTTTGCTATCGTGGTTCAAAAATCCAGGTGGATGATGATAATTAGAATAATTGTAAATATTGAAATTTGGTTCAGCTTTAGGAAGGCTAACATGCACAGAAGGTTTTTCTATTGGCTTCTGTGAAATTAATCTATTGTGGGATTGTTGTGTTGTATATTCAGATTTCATAGGAACACCGGATGATCTTTGAATCTATGGAATTAAAATTGATACAAAATTAATATTGAAAATAGGTGAATCATATAGTACATAATAATTAACATCATAATCACTTACCGATGATGGCTCATAATATATTCGGCCACTTTTGAGATCATTTCGTAACCTTTCAGCAGCTAATGCTCTTTCATGTTCTCCCGACACCATGGCGCCTCTCCCCGGTGGAGTTAAACTATTAATAATGTTCCAAGACATAGTTCGTTCTCTCTACAATTTATAGACGATGATTATTAATTTGAATTTGACAGAGAAATAAAAGATTATCATACCTTTTGATTAGCTAATCTCAAAGAGTCCTCAAAATGCTTATGTACTGCTTTTTCTTGTCTTTCTCGTTCTTGTCTCTCTCTTTCCAACTTTTCCATCTCAATGTCTCTCTCCCTTTCTCGTTCCATTCGGTCTCGCTCTTTTTCCCGTTCTTTGAGTTGGTGATTTTCTATTTCTCTGACTTCTTGATCTCTCCTTTCCCTAAAATGGAAGGATTAAATAACACATCCGCTAATTTACAGCATTTACAAATCAATAATTCATACCTAAGCAGTCTTTCATGTCGTTCCCTGTCAATATATTCCTCAGGGTAGCGTTTACCCCACAACAGATCGTTGGGGGCATAGAGTGGCGGAGGAGGAAGATGCAGATTGAGCAAGGGCGGCGGAGGATACAGATGGGGATGATGGGGAGGCGGTTGGGAATGAGGGGCTGCGGGTTGATGTTGTTGAGGCATGACAGTTGGCAACGAAGGCGGTTCTTCAGGACCACTGAGAGCAGAGGACCTGGAACCTGAACGCTCGTCGCCGGAAGCTGATCGCAGGCTGCTCACGCCACTATCGCTGCGGTCATCAGGAAAGCGGCTGCCGCCATCATCGTGCAGCCTCCCTCCGCCATCGTCGAGGCCTCCTCGCCGCCCCACCGCCACAGGATCACCGCACTCCGTCTCGTCCAGCCTTATGGCCTTATCTCTGGCCGGAGTAGGCGGCGGAGGCTCTTCCACTCCGCTCACCACATCGTCCAACACTTGCTCGTCGCCGTGTTGCGAAGAGCACTCAATCTCTATACTCGACACTGTAGTCTCTGTTTCGGCAGAAGATCGGCCTTCTTCTCTGGTGCTGTTACTGATACCACTATCATCCACCGACTTGTTGGCTGAGCCCGGAGACTCTACACTGTCGACTTCGTCCACTGTCGCTTCCTTAACATCGGCGATCGCTTCATCATCATCATCGTCGTCTTTCACTATATCAACTTTATTATTATCAAAATCGGTCACTTTCACTTCAACACTCTCTTCAAAGTCCTTTGCTTTATCCTCACTGCGTTTTACGGCGCCCGGTGATAATTCCTTGGTCTTCTTCGATCTCTTGGTGGGCGCTGTAACAAAGAAGAAAACGGTATATTAGTTTTGGCAAGTGTGAAGGAGTCAGTCGGTGAAGTAGTGATATTAGTGTCAATGACACTGGAAGTGTGCGAACAGTATTGAGTGTCGGCAGTTGCAGGTTTGCGAAATCGATCGTGACCAGTTTGCAGTGAGTGACCGAGCTGTTGCTGTTGCCATTGCTACTGTTGGTGTTCGAGAAAGCTGATAGACGACACCGCTAACGTATCATGTTGTGAGCACCTCAACTCGGTTAACCAATGTAGGATATCATAAAAACATACTGTACTTCAAATAACGACGACGCTGTACAATATGCAAGACACGATAGTCGATATATTCCCAGAGATGATAGTAAAGAATGTACAGGTCTTATTAACAGTTAGCGGGTTAGTCGCTATTCGCCCCTCCACGGCAAGCAGAACTGAGTCACGAAAATAGCTAATACCGGTCACGATGTGACGAGGCATGACCGCCAGCCAACCGACCGACCACATATCAAATGCCTGACATCGACTATCCTTCCTTGCATAACACACTTCAATGTTAACAACAAAAATACCAACTATAGATAACACGCTCGTTAACATTCCAGGTGTATTAATGGGTAATAGATCGCATACCTTAATATTGTGTTGATATTCTACTTGTGTCACAAAGAGACTTAAGCTTAGTCCTAGAGAGTCCGTAAACGTACACATAGAGTTGCATTGCTGTACTTTTCATCGTTTTTTTTTGTAATTAGTGCCTCGCCCGAGGCTCATACGAAGCATTAACTAACAAAAAAACGTTCATAAATGTAGCTAAGTAACTCTACTATATTAGTTACGGTGACCAGACATACTGGGAATCCCAAGCTTTGTACAACTGATAATTCATAGCACGGCATATAGATATAAACATAAAATATCGCATGAGTGGCTAAATGCGTGGTTAGTTCAAGTGGCCAAAAACATGAGTTACCTGTCAAACATTATACTGTAAACATCTCTCTTCATATCTTCAGTTATATTTCACAGTAAAATGCATTGTTACTACATGTCATATGGACTCAAATAGATCTACTGAGTACTTCTTTAACATGTTTAATATATAAACAATACACGGGCTACACGACTTACTTACATGCAATGCGATATCTAATGTTTATATATATGCACGGCATATAAAAGAGTGCGATATTATAAGAAGACAATGTGCGATGATAGAAAGTGATTATTAATTATTATGGTGAATGTGTGTGGTAGTAGAACCGAACCGGTAACACAAAGAGAACTCGCGCCATCATTGTTGGGATGTTCTCTCATCGTGGCTGTTTTATTATTTATTTAAAAATAGCGAAGAGACGCGTGGGAAGAAAGAGAAATACGGACATACAATAAACAATATAATTAAAACATGGAAATGGTTTGTCCTTGAATCGACCTCTGGCATAAATGTCGGTTCCCTTTTCTTGGGAGATGCAAAAAATAAGGTTTTAATGTGACGGTAGTGTAGCGACAGGGCATTGATCGCCTCATCCCTGTACGCACCCCGGCGGCACAAGGGGTGAATTGTATAGAGGGGGCACCAGGAATGCGGCGAGGGGAGCAGGTGCAGCTAAATGCATTCCCTACCATTTCAAAATCGGGGTTTTTTATGCCCACCATCGAATATATTACATCCATATGGCTCTTCTGTAACACAACAAACACTACACACTGTCAACGGCCATTATTCACCAAATGCAATATCATTCATATGTATATTGTTTGTAAAACTTATGACCGAATCCAGTAGATTTGATAATTCAAATATGCACAATACAACCTTCACTTTACAATAATTATTCGATATATATATATATATATATATATATATATATATATATATATATATATATATATATATATATATATATATATATATATATATATATTATATATATATATATATATATATATATATATATATATATATATATATATATATATATTTATATATATATATATATATATATATATATATATATATATATATATATATATATATATATATATATATATATATATATATATATATATATATATATATATATATATATATATATACAATAATTATATATATATATATATATATATATATATATTATATATATATATATATATATATATATATTATATATATATATATATATATATATATATATATATATATATATATATATGTATATATAGAGCTTTACCGATAATTTATAAATAATGATCGTTTGTTATACAACTGCCATTTTAAAACCATCAAACGGAATTATTCTCATATATTATTTATAATTCACCTTGAGCTTATTGACTGTAGGATAAATAATATTGATATTACATAACTTATACATACTTAAGAACACTTGACTTATTATTTTGAGTGTCTCAAATGTTTAAAAGAATATGGATAAGTGGATTTTGCAAATATTTTAATACCTAACCCTTGTTTCTTATGTTAATAGATAATTTAATCATGACCATGATCGATCGATCATAGCGGTAATTTATACTATGTATAATATTTAATATAAAAGTAACGGCTGCGATTGGTCTTATATGTTCATAATATGACATTTACTATACAAACATTAGGTTTCTTCAAGCAGTGAGATACTTAAATTGAAAGTTAAATGTTAACTATGAAGAAACCTGCACAATGAATACATTTATGTATTTCAATCTCAATTAAATTAACTGATTAGTGACCAATACAAGTTTACTCTACACATAAAATAATAATTTATGAGGCGATGCAAGGGCATTGTTCTATTTGGCAATAAAGATTCCTATGACACAGTCCCCCTGGTAATGATATAGTGATGTTCCCTCCAGCAGCCATGACATGATATATCTTGTTATTCTTATTTGTTCTCAGTCAGCATCAGTGGACAAAGAAAGCAACGGTCTCCTCATCCAACACGTGCGACTCGCCACATCATCGCCATGAAGACTCTCGTACTCCACACGATATTACTGATAATGTAATGAGATACCAAAACATACGCGAGTGACTGAACTCGTTCCAATATTCAGGTCACGGTCCGGTAACTCCACATTGGAGATGTACAAAAAATATATGGACGCAGAACAAACAGGTAAAAGGAAATCGCAATAAAACTATTCCAAGGTCAAGCTGTGGACGCTTACCGCTATTTCGGTACAGTGGAGTGGAATTAATCCTTTGCACAGTTTCACAATAAGATTATCATCGCGAGTAACGGCGAGAAGCACTAGCGATTGAATAAGATGGCGACCAGGGACGACGCGGAAACAGAACAAGCACTGGCGATGGCCGCCGCTACACTGAACAAGCAACAAGTAGGCGAGGGCGGCGGGGGGGACTGCGGGATGGGGGATGCGGGACGGGGAAGGGAGGGGGGCTGCCTCCTCAAGTGGGGTGCGGGTGTTCCTTGTTCCTTGTTCATCGAGTAATCCCTTCAGGAACTATTTATTCATCACAACAACGGAACTCTTCATAATATAATTAAACCCTAATAAAATAAACATACTTGAAAGAGACAAACAATATTGGTTGGGTGACGTCACCGTACTATAAAATTAAAATATCAAAATACACTGACTCAATTTCGCTCGAATCGGTAATTGTACATCTGAACAAACACGATATCGTCTCCGCGCTAAACAAAAATGTCATTCATACAATTCGTTTCATCAGCTTAAGAAAAAATATATATTATCAAAGACACTTGGCAACGGAAAACACGCCGGGGGATATTACTTTCGAAAAATGTAATGTAATGTGTATGTAAACAGAGACACGGCCGACGCAAATTCGTATTTATATCGGCGATAGATAAACTTTTGTGTTGTAATTGAGTGAAAAGCACGTATCGTGTCAAGGTCGCGTTCAAATAAAACTACAATAATAAATGACGCGATGCGGGCTCGAACGAAAAAAAAAAAGAAATTGAATCTAAAATGCATGTACACATAACATGGCACCCGGCCGGATGTGGAAGCGGATTATTCGCACAATGATACGGTTCGATATTTGAATGTCGATCACGATCGTTACTAAAATATAATGTGTGTGTGGTCGACCGAGACCTCCTCTATGCAAATGGCGATCGTTGCCGAGCAAGGAGCTGCTGCAATTACCAATAGCCGCACATATACAACGGTATAAATAGTCATTAGCACACTGGCTAAAGGATATATCCGCGGTTCAATGAACCCGGCCGATATCTAATCGGGCCGATTTTAAGATGATTATAATAAGCAATGAGTGAATGTTAACGTGGATTGGATGGGTTATGGCGTGCATCAGATCATCAACACAACCATGTTGTTACATAACCGGTTCCGAATCGTTGCCTTACTCACTTGACTCTTCGCCATTTCATTCCTCTATCCGCTTCATCATATCCGACGATAAAAAAGAAACAACTACCACGTTTATGTACGAATATATGGGCTGTTGTCCTGTTATATCGCCAAGGTTGCCTTTAACGTATTCGACAAATAAACTTTTAAACAATGTTCATACACATTATTTTATTAAAGATTCAAGTGTGTCTGTTGTACAACTAGAGACTTCATATCAAACAAAAGATTGTGAGCACAGGTGGTTAAAATTTAATAATCAGCCTGCACGTGCTATTAGATCGAATTGTTAGAGTTTTATGGAATTCGAATTATATTGATTTTAATATGTATCTTAAAAAAAATTATTGCGATGTTTATAATGTTAATTGTGAACATAATTTAATAATAATTGGGTGTAATAAAGTGCTATTCACGTATTCGAGCTCTGCAATAACTTCCTTGCGAATCGAATATTGCTTTCTTTATCTGATTATTGTATTATTTTATTTTAGCTCTCTGATATTTACAAAAAAACATTATATTATGATATACATCTACAGTTATCTGTACTATCTTGTACTGTACATGTGTATATTATATTCATGGGACAAAGTATAAAGTTGAATACAAATTTATAAAATAGTTATGTTATAAGATTGTTTTGTTAACATCCTATAATTCGAATAGACTTAACACATTTTACCGAATAATGAAAAAAAAATGTAAGTGCTCTACAATTGAAAGCCAAGGTTTGGTTAAAGTCTACAGTAATGGATTCCCAGGCATGTGTCACCGTAAATACGATAGTAGTTACTTAGCTACACTTATGATCGGTTTTTTGTTGGTTAATGCCACGTCTGAGCCTCGGGCGAGGCACTAATTAACAATAAACCGATCAAAAGTACAGCAAAGTAACTCTATTACCGTGTTCACATTGACGAACGCCTAAGAATCCTAAGCTTTATAGTCTACGAGGCGAGGTATAAAACAGCTTTCTTTCCACTTCTATACTATAATAAAATACCTTGCCCCATTCGCTTTTGACGGTATATAAAATTAAAAAGCCAGATTGTTGCATGAAAACGTTAAGATGATATTGATTGAGGTTTATGCATATAGATTGCAAAGTACCACGGCTAAAAAGGCGGGGCCTGTACGCCATTGATATGATAATGCGAGAGCTGGTGGAGTTCGTGGAAACGGATGATCGTGGCGAGACAGCCAAGATGAGGATTTGGTCGATGGCTAGTAAAAAGTTTTAATATAACAACCATACATAATATAATCAGATAAGATGCTCTTATCACCACACGGGAGTTCGTTGTAAGTGGTTATGTGTGATAATTTTCAATTAGTGATAAGAATTTATGTTTGATTTTTTTATTATCGTCTTATGCAAAGTGACCTCTCAAAACATAAAACGTGTTTGTAATAATGAACGATGGTAAAAAAATAAAATATCAGCACGGCAGTGGAGCAAAAATAATGAAGTAATCAACGTCATGATGCGAAGAATTGCCGTGTCAAGAAGAGGTCAACAAAATGCACACAATCACAATCTGTTTCAATACGCAATCTTATTTTATTTTAATACTAATGTAAGAGGTACTTATTTTTTCGAAAGTAGTTGAAGAGCTTAGAATCAAATCTAGTTCGAGTCGAATCGAATAAAAGCAGGAAAAAAGTACATATTCTTTGAAATCATCAATGTGGAGGACAATTAGACGAATTCGATAATCAAATATTACAACTTAGGTTTTAGAGAATTCTTTATAATTAATATTAAAATTGGGAGCTTTTGATATAATCCCTCGGTTATATTTAAATCTCTTGTCACATTTACAGCTAAATTTGTACTACTATTATTTCCATTAACATAATAAATACATTTGATGGTTATCGAAAACTAATCAAAATATTATAAATTTCTCTTAATCTTACATATTTATCTTAGAGCTTACATATTTATTATATTGCTTTATTTTTCGATATAGTGTATTATTATATTCGAATTTTATGATATTAACAGAAAAATATTTATAGTTTATCCCGTGAATATAAAATAATTGACGTACGATAAAGTATACATAGATGTACATTATAATGTTTTATGTAAATATCAGAGAGTTGAAATAAAATAATATAGTAATAATATAAAGGAAATCTTCACTTCATTTCACCCACTTGGACTAGGTCTGATTATATACATATACGTAAATTTAACTGATCTACATAAATTTCTATAAAGGATAATTTTAGAACACATTCGGATAGTTTATTTTATATTTACAATTCGGCGATATATGTCAAATTAGATTAAAAATCTAGTTTAACTTTTGAATAGATCACCGTATAATACAGAGGTTCATTTTTTTACAGGTAAACAGTACGATAAAACTATACAGGGTGAACTAACTGAGAATATTTTAAGAGGTGGTGGTAGGTATATAGGAACTAATATTATATAGGTAGCTATATAACATTCGATCTTAATTCATGGCGTATTTAATGATACAAGAGACACCCACGACTGTGTATTTGACAGAAACAGCTGATACCAAAACCACGAGAGATTCTTACCACCCCTAATATATTCTCAGTCAAGTCAAGTCCACATTGTGTATATGTGGTTTCTCTTCTTGTTTATGTGTGATGGCTACGCTAAGTGTATTAATACGTAGTTGTCCTTGAGTGTTATAGACAGGTTGATATTTAGTCCTATGGTTAATAGTGTGTATGGCACACATTCAAATATGGCGGCGAGTTGTCGTGAGCCGCATGTATGATTCATTAGCATCTGAGAGAAGCGAGCGGTCAGCCGATACCATTACACACCCAACTAACCGTTACAACACCAAACACTGTCTCTCTGATTCATTTATATAAATATAATATTCAACCGAAAGAAACACCATGAATCAGCCCTTAATACCGACACACCATTAAATAAGCAACCACATGTCTGCTCAATGAGTACTTCCAACATACAACTAAAGTATTATTTTTAAGTAGGCAAACAGGTTTACTGACTCATCACTTTGTATTGGGGAAACAATACGGAGAAATATTTCCAGACACTTTAAATCGTTGGTTGTTGGACGAATATTTTAAAGAATTGATATTATACAGTTTATACTGAAAAGCCTTTGCACAACACCTGAGATAAGATATGATAACGACATCAGCCCAACAATTTATTATATTTATGTTAAACTTCCACAAATACATACTTCGTGACTGATTATACAAATCATAACTACTTAACATTATATATTTTATTTATTTATTCGCGCTCCGAGGAGGTTTTATTTTTAGAAAATGTCTTTTTGAGATGGTTTTTTTTATACACAACAACGTGATAATTGTTTGTCGGTGATCTTAACTATTACTAGTTACTCAGGTCATTGACAGAGCGGCTCTACCCGACTTAATAATCGCCTCAGTATTTACCTTACAATCCAGGAAATCAGAGTAAACCTGGATCAAGACGATCGATCGGGATTTTATTAATATTATTCCCGATCTCCCAGTCGTAATAACCGATCAAATCAATTTAAAAATTCTTGACTTGAGTGGGATTTGAACCCATGACCACAGTTTTTGTAGTCACGCTTCTTATCCCCTGAGCTATTACGCTGGTGTATTATCTACGTTAACTACTTCATGTGGTGATTATTTGATTGAAAATCTGAAAAACAACAAGAGTGTATATTTTAAAACGCGAATGTTCCGTTTAATTAACAATGTGACTCAATCGTAAGTTTTTATTTTTTCCCACATAATTCAGCTGTCAGGCCAGCCAAGGACGTTTGCATGGGTTATCTAAAAAATATATATTTACTTGTGTCGTTTTTAAGAAAACGTTTTCTTTTTATTGGCAAACTCGAAAACAAGAATTTGAAATAAATCTTTGTTACCTCAGTATTTCCACAGAAAGTAAAAGGCATTCACTTTTTGCGCTTTGTATTTATTTTGTTGGAATAATCGAATTTTGAGTTTCTTAAAAAACGTGACGACGAATTTAGCAGAGAAAGTGGCACTTCTTGGATTTTTATTCCTTTCGCATTCCAACTGTTCAAATCGAACTATTCTTTGAATCGAGTCGTAGGACATTTGAATACACAAAACATGGAAACACTTGTTGTTTATTTGAAGACAGTCCGAAAACTGGAATTGAAGACAGCTGCGGAATGTGACAGTGACAGTCTTCCTTTGATACGTCAAACAAACGAATAGATAATGCTATTGATTTACATAATCATTTAAGTACTTATATAAATTACCCCGGCGACGAATATGACTCATTTAAAGGAAAAGATTGTGTGCCGATATGGACATATTATTTATACCAACAGAAGATTTAATGTTACTTTGACACGATAGCTCGAGTCATTTATTTACCAAGCTGAATTATTCTAATAACGGGTCGATCATAAAGTGAACTCGTCGAAGTGTTGCGTTGGCAGAATTCCAGGAAATATGTCTTTTCAGAGTCGAGACTGTTTTTATATTTCTTTCCATGTGCTTTTTAGTTTGAACGAGTGGTTGGCTGACTACTGCTCCACATCTGTCGACTGGATTACAAATTAAAACCACGCCAACAAACACGAGCCTGATGATTAATATTAGAGTTTTTAGACGACATAAGAGATTGTGAATTCGTGATGTAATGAGATGAACGATTCATTATATGCAATGGTATTTATTAAATACCATACATTAATTCAAACTACGTGCACTTGATTGGTATAATGCTTTCTGACAAAAGTTTATAACAATGAAAAATTCTTAGGGACAGTTTCTTGAAGTCGTGTTAAATCGTGTGCTACGTGGCAAGAGATTGAACGAATCTCGTGTCTTATACAAATATTCCGTCTCTTGAAGGCGTTTCAAAACTATAGCCGAGCGGTTCCGATGTGTGTATCGCAAGTATTCAAGAGAACTTGCATACAGGCGACTCGAGCCGAAGCGACGCGTTCGGCACGAAACTTAAATGGAGTGGGACATATAACATACCTCGATATCGGCGAACTAGGATTTGACAGTTGGTAGCACGAGCTACATCCTAAAGAAACGCATTTGGCGCGTAAATCATCGAGTGAAATGAGCTTGAGATTTAACAAACTTCAAGAAACTGGCACTTATTTGTATTTGTAATCATAACATAACACACAGCCTTGAAAAGTATTCGATGTAGTTAAGTCTCGTGGTATATTATGACGGGGTGACTAATACAATTATGCAGGCTGTTCCGGAAACGTAGTATGTATGTATGCACGAGTTAAACACGCACATAAACGATTGTGTATAATGTGGTTTAATGCAATTCACTATCGCTGCACTAGTTTTACTTATCTGGAAACTGAATTCCGATAATATTGATGGCATCGCACTCGTATTGACCGTAACATTTGCAATTTATAGAAGAGAGTGAGAGAAAACGACGACAACTCGTTTCGTTATGCCAATTTGAATTCGACAAATGTATATTATTTATTAAATAAACATCGCATCTGGGCTAATACGAGTTTAGTGTGCTAATCTAAAAAAAATATATGTGAATGATGAAAGCTGTCCATATGAATTATTAATAGGGACGAAAACGGGAATAATATGGCACTATTTTACATACGAGAATCGTGTTGTTTTAAAAACGTTTACGTGCGACGTGGAATTCGTAAACGTATTCAAATGAGCATTTATATTTGAATATAATTTAATAAGCCGTATCCTGGCGACGATGAAACGATGAAAGAGTTAGAAACGATATTTCTTAAATCATGGATTTTCCCAACTAATAAGATGACAGAAGACGATCCATTGTGCAAATAAACAATGATATTCAATGGAAACGACAATTATTATTCCCACAAAGAATGCTTTGGATTAAACCAATACATGGGTATTGTGTACTGTTCTTCCTGCGTGACTTTCCGAAGTATATGGGATTATAACTTAACCTTGAGTACAATAAAAAAAAACACAATATGGATTACGTAATATGAAATTCGAGGTATAGTTACAGGTTTAATAAAAATCATATTGATATGTTGACAAGGATCGTAAGAGAACAAGGTCAGTGTATACATTATGTATTATTATCGGTTAGCGTGTTGGGAATTCACCAGTTATGTTAATCGAACGATTTCACTGGGAATCGATTGCGCACGCACTACTTCTACGTTACCAGTCAGCCAAGTGTGTGGGAATTTTCACAGCTCACAAACGAGAAAACTCTTTTCTTTTTTTCCACTCTACTCGAATTGAATGAATTAGTATATGCAGCGGAAATGTATTAAATACAATGGGACGGATTATTATAATCAGAAATGTAATAATTACATACAATTATGTCAGTCTTAAAAGTATTGAATATAATGGTAGCAATGAGCATATATACATATATACAGGGTGGACTTGAAATAACTGAGAACATTTTAGGGGGTGGTAGGGTATCGTAAGAATAATCGAAAAACAATATTACATATTTTTTTATTAATTAATATTGAAGAATAATTAATAATATTAATTACGTACGAGAAACAGTTGATTCCACGATGGTGGTTATTATTTTTAATCAAACCGTTTCGTGTGTTAGCCGCTTGGGACGCGGCTTCTACCGCCTCGCTAATTCAAATTCGATTGCGTCGCTATCCATCACTTTACGTGAATTTTCATTTCTAACGAGAAATTAATATTTGCTTTGCTCCTGCGGGTAGATGAAGGTGTTCACTGTCCGCGTATGTGTATAGGGTTTAGAATATGCACATGCATTCATAACCGAGCATGTTCGAAAGTATGACAGAATATTGCATGCCGCTTTTATAGATAAGAGTAGATTTCCTTTGAAACATGCATCTTTAAGAGCAATTCTTCAAAATTCATCCATATCGGGCGATTGGTTCGTGGGCGATATCTGCCTATAGAGAGAAGGGCCAAGGGGTGGGTGTAATTTACAAGTGGTTTATGGCGCAGGAATAAAGTGGAATTTATCGCAGGCGATCAAATGATGCCGTTACCTGTGCGAGGAGGAGGAGGAGGAGCAATGGAGGAGTAGGCCTGGCGAGCGGCCAAGCGTGATTCCAGGAAGCGAAGTCCAACCGGTTTAGTCTCTTTCTGTGTTCTTCCAAAAGGAATAATATTTACGACACGTGTCCACAGTTATTTTCCTTACAGAATATACCCAATATAATAAATAAATAATAGCTTATAGAAGCACAATGCATGAATGGTATGCATTTGAACAATCGACCTTGAGACACATTATCTATTATTTAGCTAATAAATTAAGTAGTGATTAGTATGTAATATATACATAATATGATATTCGTCGCAGGATATAATATGACACAGTGCCAAAATACACCACCAGCCACGACAATGGCATTCCTCAACAGGAAGCTGGCAAGTATCGCGACGCGTTTGCAATTCCGAGCGTGCCCTCCGTCGTATATATTTATATTAAAATTAATGTACACATTATATTAAATATATATGCTATTATATATTGTATGGCGGCATTTGCAACTCACGCCTTGTGGCAAACGATGCAAGCAGTCACGATTTTTGACGGACGGAACTGATACGTGGAGAGAGTAAACTTATTGTAATATTATGCAGTCTCACTCGAATATTAATTCGTCATTTTGAATAATATTATATATTATCCTACTTAGATAAGCCGAATTATCTTCTGAACACACATTACTTAAACTAAAGTGTTTGTTATCACAATCTGAAAGCATACATGTAATCGAGGACAGTGTAACCGTCTTCACGTGAGTCTATATACCAAAAACACAAATCTGACGGGCAAAGATAATCAAAAGTAATAAGAAATGAAAAGGCTTCAACAGTAGGTTGGGCCGGACACGTGGTACAAGATGCTAATTAGGCCAGTAATAACATACGGTGCAGAAACATGGGTTATTACCAAAACTGAAGAGGATAGGCTACTTAGGTTCGAGCGGAAGATTCTTAGGAGGATCTTGGGTCCTGTTCAGGAGGCACCGGGACTATTTAGAATTAGACGGAACGATGAGATTTACTCATTATATAAGAGCGTGAACGTAGTGCAGTTTATTAGGGCTTTAACATTAGGTTGGGTTAAAGAGCAGGAGGGATAGTATCGGAAATACTATCCAGCAAGCCTGTGGGTAAGAGAAGGCAGGGTAGACCTAGGCTAAGGTGGGCGGACGAGTTCTATAAGGTAGTTACGAGTTTAGGTATTAATAACTGGAGGAGCATTAAGTGCAAGATGCTGGTGCGGGAAGCCTTGGTTCATCACTGAACTGGAGTGCTTATGATGATGATGATGAATAAGAAATGAAAGAAACCCACACATAGAAGCAATGTACGTACCAGAAAAGAGAGACTGCAAGATGAATGTGGTCTGCGAGAGAATTGGCTCACTTTCACTTCTAGTCGATCTTGCGTCAACAAAATTAAAGCAAAAAACCACTCATCGCAACCACGTAATCATATTATATGTACGTATGTACTAAAATGGCCAAAATCATTTAATATTATTAGAGCAATCAACATGGCTGTGTCACAATTGAGAGATCTTTTTGTTCTATTGTCGTCCGTTTTTTGTTTCATTACACGGTTGATTTGTCCGCAGTATTTATTATCTGAACGATTCGTCGTTTGATTTTTCAAATTATAATACAAAAACGATGACGGAAGCAAGCGCACGAACCAACCAACTAAAGTTAAATCTTGTAATAAAGTTAATGCCAAAATCAATTAATTACAAATGGTTTAAAAAAGGCACATCAAATTTTAAATGTGTATATTTATACGGCTCGTTCAGAAAGTAGGATGGCCAAATCATGTAAAGGTAAAAGACATTTTATAGAAGATAATTTAACATTTTTACCTTAAACATGTATAAATGTATGAAGAGGGCTGTCGAATTTTAAAGTGAATGCATATGTGGACCGTAATAAATGCAATATTTTGACATTTGAAGATTGCACCATGCATATTCATGGTGAGTATGTTAAATAATGCATGTTAAATATAGCAGTGATGTATAAGTTTTAAGTGAAATATTAGCAAATGCTTTGTATTGCTCGTTGGTGAATGTCACCGTCTACTGGTTATTTATACTGCTCAAGATAATGTGGCAAAAATGTGACTGGGGAGACTCAGACTTCGTGACGTTTAAGACAAGTCGGATAAAAAAAACTATATTATAAAGCACATGGTCTCAAAATGGCATATCAACACGTGTTTGACACGAATAGAACTCGCAGAATAATGGATGTCTTGATTTGTTTAGAGTTTATGCTTAAATTCAATACAATGATCGGAGATTTATAATTCACAATCTGGTATCAGATTCGACATTTACAATCATTGTTGATATGGAGAGAATTTAATTCAGTTCAATATCGTTAAATAGGATGATTGACCATTACAGATACTGAAGACCCTAAAACATGTGGGCTAAGCCGGGATGAATATGAACGAAAAAAGGGATGAATAGGCTTTATACAGACATTAAAGATAATTTATTATCGCTTACGATTAAGTTTTCTTTGAAATTTTCACTGAACACATCACTTAACGGTATTTAAGGTTAATTTAGACACGATCTGTAACACATAGTTTATTCGTATCTAATATATGTAATTCGTCCAATCTGATCCACTATCACTCAAACTCACATTCTTCAAGTTTTTTTTAAATAATTACTATTGAGGTATCGATGTTATATTGGTTATTATATTAAGTTAAATTGTACAAACAACCGTTAATGTATATTAAATATTTTTAATTGTTTAGTGGCGCTGATAAAGAAATATTGAACATGTTTATTATTTTTAATACATGCTTAAATACATAGTCGTGCACTAGCGGTGTAAAAAAATCAATCAATTTTCTTTATATTATATTGACGATGTGCACATTATATAAGTTATTGATTTTTTTTGTTTGTTTTTTTTATAATAATTTCACAAGCCTGTTATATTGACGCTTTTGGAAGCTGGTTAAAGTTTAACATTGGTTGTTAACCGCTTTCTCCAGCTTCCAAATTTAAATCTCTCAATTATGATAATTCGTGGTTTTGTTACGCTGCGTCAGCATACATTTGAATGTGTTCTGTGGACTCGTCGTCATAAATATTTAAATACATACAAGTGGGGACTGAGGAGTGACCTCGAGATGTATTGATGACTTCCCTCGGCATCAACTATGAAGATAGTAATGGAAGGTTGTCAAACTAGACAGAAACTGGAGTTGCAGCTTCCTTGGACGTTGTATGTAAAAGCTCGACATAAAACGATGAGCGATGGAGAAAGCTAGACTCGTCCGTCCACTGATACAAAATAAATGTAGTCTAATAAGTGTGTTCTTACAACCATTATTATTACTATACATACTGACAACTTGACGTTGTAAAAAATATACAGGAATAATTAACGTCTTGCTTAGGATTGAATGCATCTCAAGAGGATGATATTAAACAACTGCAACTAGAAATATGCTCGAATTAAAAAAGTTTTGATTCGAATTTAAAAAAGTTTTGATTGCGCTGGCGATGAGTTTAAAATATGATGAAGCAATCTGATAAGTGTTCAAATGCAGTCGTTGCATAATCAAATAAGTCGGATAATTTAAGAATTTTATCTGAATTACTAAATTATATGAAAGGCTAAGGTACATTCTGCTCAAATAAAAAAAGCCTAGTGACCGAGAATTATATTAATTAAATCCGATTGATTGTGTTCTTCAATTGGTACTGATTTTTAAACAGTTTCCCAACACATGGTTAAATTAAAATAATAAATCAAACATTTAGCGGGTATAGTTGAATGTCCAAATCATAGAAGCACCAATGCCAAACGAATATTATAGTATTCTATGCTAATTTCTAATTAATGCACTCATATCAATTATTGTCTGTCTTTATACTGCTTCATTACGCTACACGGAAAAGAGATAAGTATAATACTACAATATTCGTTTGAAATTGGCACATCTCTTTTCCTAATTAATTTAGTATACATAAGTATGGAAGAAATAAGGTTGAGTTGCCTTGTGGCCCAGAATCACTTGCTAGATCTACTGGATCTGAAGGACTCATTTGTACTTTTGAGCGTTTTTTTGTTAATTAGTGTCTCGCCCGAGGCTCAGACGAGGCATTAACTAACAAAAAACCTATTATAAGTGTAGCTAGGTAAGTCTACTATAGTAGTTACGGTTTACTTTTACGGTGACCAGACATACTGGGAATCCCAAGCTTTATACGACTAGTAATTCAAAGCACGGCATATAGATATAAACATAAGATATCGCATGAGTGGCTAAATGTGTGTTTAGTTCAAGTGAATCAAGTGGCCAAAAACATTAGTTATAATACCTGCCAAACATTGTGCTGTAAACATCTCTCTTCATATCGTTATATTTCAAGATAGTAAACGTACACCATAAAAAAAGTAAGAGAGTTGCTTTGCTGTACTTTTGAGCATTTTATTGTTAATTAGTGCCTCGCCATTAACTATCATAAGTGTAGCTAAGTAACTCTACTACTATATCTGCGAATCCATTACTTTTTAAGGCGACTCCCGTCAATAGGGATAAATAAAATATAGTTAAAGGCATACATCATTTTTTAACCTGCAAGTGCTAACCCTCGAATTACTTTTCACGAGCCACTTAATTGTATGTCATCATCATCATCACAAGCACTCCAGTTCGGTGATGAACCAAGGCTTCCCGCACCAGCATCTTCCACTTAATGCTCCTCCAGTTATTAACTCCTAACTACCTTATAGAACTCGTCCGCCCACCTTAGCCTAGGTCTACCCTGCCTTCTCTTACCCACAGGCTTGCTGGATAGTATTTCCGATACTATCCCTCCTGCTCTTTAACCCAACCTAATGTTAAAGCCCTAATGAACTGCACTACGTTCACGCTCTTATATAATGCTTAATTGTATGTAATATATAAAAATGCAATGTGTATCGTAATGAAAGGAGCATGTCCATTGATGTCGCTGTGGGGTATTGAATAATAGAATGGTGTACATACATGTATGCATATGTATGACAAGTATATAATATGTATGTATGTATTGAGAAGGCGACACAGAAGGCAAGGCTCAGTTCGTTGCCCCTCTCCCCCTAACATACACACACTCGCTATATTGATATATTATCTCATTATGCGCCAGACTCGTGACCGCTATCTACTCTACCAATAATTGCATGTCTGCTTCTCTTCCTACACTCTACTGTCTACTACTATCCACTATTACTAGTACTAAAGGTGCATCGATCAATACCAACCTCAATCTAATTACTTGCGACTTCTTCATATCATTACAAATATGCACCCCCATACTACACGAACAGATAAACCACGATGCGGGCGAGGCTGCATCAATGAACTTTTATCTATAGAAGCGCCATGCAATATTCCGCCATACTTTCGAACGTGGCCGGTCACGAATACATGTGCATATTCTACACCCTATACACATACGCGGCCAGTGTACACTTTCAGCTGCTTGCAACACTGTTCGACGCATGTAAATATTAATTTCATGTTAAAATCCACGTAAAGTGACTGCTAGCGACGCAATTATTATTATTATTAAGAGAAAACAGTCGTCTGAAATACCAAAGAACCTATATCTCTGATGGAGTTTTCTTTGAGAGGGTTTTTAGACACAACAACGTGTTAATTGTCTGTCGATGATTTTAACTATTACTAGTTACACAGGTCACCGACTTAATAATCAGTATTTGCCTTATAAAAATCCAGGAAATCAGGGTAAACCTGGATCAAGACAATCGATTGGGATTTTATTAATATCTCCCAGTCGTAATAACCGATCAAATTAATTTTTAAAAAAATACTAGAGCGGGATTTGAACCAATGACCACAGTATCTGTAGCCACTTGTCTTATCCCTTGAGCTATAACACTGGTGATATTATTGGAAGCAGCGCCCCAAGCGGCTGACACACGAAACCTTGGGTGCCTGCTATGGTATTGACGTCTCTACAAGTATTATTGGCATCTCTCTATATATAACCTCATTGGGCTGCATGATGTGATAATAGTATGAATAAATGCTAACAATATTAACACGTAACATAAATCAATGCGAGACGTCTCCGTTTCTCGGAATCTGTATTCCAAAATAGTACGCATTGAGGCGACCTTGAAATATATATATATAATTTTGAGAATCGATAGTAAAAGAACGGCGGGTTAACGTTTCGCGGAAAATGCTACTGCCGCAAGTTTAATTGGTTCAACCGACAGCCGAAAAAAAAATAAAGACCGAGAGGATATCTGGCCGTCACAATGGACCGGAGAGGTAAAAGAACAAGAATGCGGTTCTTCCTCCTGCACTGGGCTAAAACAATGTAGAAGACAATAAAAAGTGCACGAGAAATGCAGACCGGTTCCAGAACACGTCCGCAAAAACCGGCACGGGACCATCGGAGCCATTCTCACGCCGACTTATATATTATCTTATACAGTACATACAGGGTTTTTGATAAATACAATAACTGAATTTTCCACAGTGTAAATGTGGGCGGTGATTATAATTCGAAGTGGGTTATCAGGTGATAAGTGTTATCGGGCGGCCAAACGACAAAATGTGCCGCTTTTAACAAACATGGCGTCTGTAAACACCTAATGTCAGATAATTATCACTATATCAATTAACGTTTAATAGAATCGTATACGAGATACAAGGTCAAAGATGTTTGGCCAGGTCAAACACTTGCAGGAGCTTAGGGGACATAATTGACACAGAGAAGCTATCGCAATGGCGGTTGAGTCAGCCATTTAAAGGTGAATAATGCAACTCTACAACGTTCCCGGATGGTCGAGGTTAAGTGGAATAAATACACTGAATAGCAGCAGCATTCACTGAAGGTCATTTTGGCATGCATTCTTTCAAATTACACAACTTCAATTCGATTACTTTTTACACGGCATTCAATTTATGTATGTATTGACAAGGACGAATATAAACTAAAAACAACAAAAATTCATTAGATTAAAAATTATTATAATATGACAGTTAATCGCAGTGCATATTATTCTGTATGTGTTTTATCAAATCACAAACAGACCGGACGATGCGAGGGTTATCGGCCGGTGACCGCTTCTGGATTTCATAACCGTAAATACTCTTGCTTTTGAATTATTGATTTATAATCAAAATAATTACATTATTTTAAAATGCATCGCATAAACACCAATCGGGTTTGGTGTGACCCCGATTTGCAAAATTCTGAATAAAATATACGACCAGCTGTCCGATTGTATGCCATATATTAATTGTTGTACATGGTTCTAGGAAATAAATGGATGAATCTAGTATGGGAAATTCCACTAGTCAGTGATGTTATTTTGCTGTGGTGACGGCAACTTTATTTGTGCTGGAGGGCGGCCAGAGAGTGAATGGACTCTTCTGCCTCCGCCCACTACAGTTGCCATACTTTCAATAAGACCATCTAATTCTTCTTCACAAGGTCGACACCGTGTTTACATTAGTCATATCCGCTGAATATGTTTAATAACACCGATACTGAACCATACATCTATATATATATAAATCGTAATTGGATTGAATGTTTGTTTGTAGAAAGCACAGCGCCAATAGGACCGTAAGATCAAAAATAAATAAATAGTACAGAAACATGGGTTATTAATATTATTAACAGCGTAATAAATAGCTCTGGAGATAAGACGCGTAGTTACAAATAATACATTTTTTTTAAATTGATTTGATCGGTTATTACGACTGGGAGATAATATTAATAAAATCGCGATCGATCGTCCAGGTTTACAAGCCATTATTAAGTCGGTGACTTGTGTAACTAGTAATAGTTAAAATCACTGACAAAAAAATGAACACGTTATTGTGTATAAAAAAACCCCAGGGGCGTAAAATAAATAAATTATTTAAAAATATAGAAGAGAATAGGGTAAATAGGTTCAAATATATTGGATCCTCTTTAGAAGGCGCTGAGGCGAAATATAATTATATTTTTAGTATGTAGAAGAATAATAACATCGAAAATATTTAAGAAGAAAAGGATAAGGCTGGACATAGCTGGTGGCAAATCTTGTAGTAAAAATAGGAATTATGTAATAACTAGAAGAATATTGTCTCTAATAGGATCAACGTTATTTATGCGGGAAACCTTAGTTCATCACTGAACTGTTAAGCTGAGGATATTGATGATGATAAAGTCTGAGTCAGTCGATTCATGTTTTGTAAGCAAAATAAGTAAAATTATAGCAGATGGTGAGAGGCACGCAATGTAATTAGATACCATCCCAGATAGGTGTTTGTTTTTTTTTAAACATTACCAATCATCACATTTTTGTCGAAAATGCATACACGACGTATTAATACATACGATGAATTCCATAAATAGCTTAAAGTTTGCAAATGCACGAAAATGTGAAAAGCAGTTTTAACCTTGACGTGTCACGAGCAAACAAACAAAGGCGAATGCCGATATTGGAATTTGTTTTTGAGATAAATTTTAAATAAGCCACAATGGTGGATCGTCTCCTCCCAAAAAGGGAATGGAATAGACACAAAGGAACCAGCCACGCATATCGTCAATTTGCATACATTATACAAGTAATGTCCATGTACACGTGAATCGCATTTATAAAATTAATTGATGGTCATTGACGGTGGATGATAATTATTCTGCATAATGCATACCAATGTGCTGTGGCGCTATATCTGAGATTGAAAATCTTGGCAAAGGATTGCAAAGTGTAAAATTACTTTATGCGCATACTGCAGCCAACCTCATATATACAACTTGTCTTTAGTTGAAAATAAAATATTTAAATTGATGAATAATAAGCACATAACATGTAATCCATCTACACCACAATTAATGGCCCAAGTCTGCTAGTTAAATTTTTCAATTTAATTATTGTTTTTTAAATGTTGAGAATCTCAACGTGTACACATAACCTCTAATTGTTTTAGTCATTTTATAGCTGGTGACTGCAAGACTAGCTAGTTATGTGTAGATATCCTCACTGAACACTGATATTAGTAAATAACAATCATCATCAACAGCAAAGTCACTGTTCACCTTATCTCGCATTTACAATAGTCACAATACGCACTTTCTCACATATGAATTGCCGAAGTGAACTGAGTTACCCCATACAGTCACAGGACTAGTAAGAGTAATCTATGAACACAACGAGATCATTCAAATATTCCTTGAACAAACTTGTAACTGTAACACACGACGACATTTGTGAGGTTATGTTGCGATCTTGTGAAGGGTCGAACGTTGACTAAATAGTAAACAACACGTCATAATAAATCCACACATTTTCACACTGTCATAATAAATTATTATTTGGCCCTCGTTTCATTATTTTTTATTTAATACTATTGCCGTCACAAGCAAGCGTTTTAATTCTTTGAAGTTCAATGAAAGATATGTTGTATAAATATTGATTTTATGTATATGGTAAAAATGCATGCACAAAATTCACACCGACAAGTTCTTAATTGCAATAGCTTAGAAAATAGAGAGAAGTACAAAGAACTTCGTAGGAGTAGTAATAGAGTCATACAGTCGACGAAGAGGACATGGCTAAAACAGCAAATTATAGATGCTGAAATGTTTAGAGATAGGAATAATGCTAAGGAATTTTACAGGAACGTTAACAATAGTAGGAAAACCTAGACTAAACTTTAATAGGAATAGCAAAGGCGAACTTCTCTGCGATCAGGAAAGCGTTTTAAATAGATGGTCTGAGTACTTTAGCGACCTATTAAATGATAAGAATAGCGATAAGGTAGCCAATAAGAACGCTAGTCTGTACCAACACGCCGCGCAACCACAAATACCACCACCCACCTACGAAGAGGTGTGCCACGCCATCAGAGGACTGAAGAGAGGGAAAGCCCCCGAGATAGACGAGATCTCCAGCGAACTCATAGCATACGGCGGGGATGCTCTATGGGTGCTATTACATAGTTTAATAGTATCTTTATGGGAAGGCGAAACGCTACCGAAGGATTGGGCAAGTTTGATAATTTGCCCACTCCACAAAAAAGGTGACGTTAGCGTGTGCAGTAACTATAGAGGGATATCCCTACTATCAGTTATGTACAAGATATTCGCCAAGGTTTTAAAAAATAGGCTAGCAGAATACGCGGAGGAATGCTGGGGAGACTACCAAGCCGGATTTAGACCAGGGCGTTCAACAATGAACCAAATATTTACAATTAGGCAAATATTAGAGAAGTGTAATGAGGCCGACGTGGAGACTCATCACTTGTTCGTAGATTTTAGGCAGGCATTCGACACAATCGATAGGGATATTATTTACAGCACGATGAGAGAGTTTGGGTTTCCGGAAAAACTCATAAGTCTCTCAAAAATGACGCTGACAGACACCAAAACTACGTACGGATAAATGGTGTACTGTCGGAGTCTTTCATCACCAGAGCAGGCGTAAAACAGGGGGACGTGATATCCCCCCTGTTATTTTCATTAGTTTTAGAAAAGGTTATGCGTCTTGCAGGTTGTAGCAATAAGTCTAATATCTTCTATAAGTCTTTTCAGGTACTCGCTTTCGCAGACGACGTAAATATTATCGCTAGAACTAAGAACGTGTTAATTGATAAGGTTAGAGCAATAAGGGATGCCGCCAAAACAGTAGGATTAGTTATAAACGTTGAAAAAAGTCAGTATATGCATGTGACATCCAACTCGGAATTGGTAGCACATCGTAGCTTGAACATAGATAATGACCACTTTCAGCAGGTTGACTCTTTTGTATATTTGGGAGCAGTGGTCACTAAGGAGGCTGGAAATAACCAGGACATAAACTCTCGCCTGCAAAGTGCTAATAGGGCGTATTTCGGCTTAGTACGCTTGCTCAGATCAAGATATCTAAGTAGAAGTACCAAGGTAGAATTATATAAGATGCTAATTAGGCCAGTACTAACCTACGGTGCAGAAACATGGGTTATTACCAAGACTGAGGAGGATAGGCTACTTAGGTTCGAGAGGAAGATTCTTAGGAGGATCTTGGGTCCTGTTCAGGAGGCACCGGGACTATTTAGAATCAGACGGAACGATGAGATTTACTCATTATATAAGAGCGTGAACGTAGTGCAGTTCATTAGGGCTTTAACATTAGGTTGGGCCGGACACGTGGAAAGAGCAGGAGGGATAGTATCGGAAATACTATCCAGCAAGCCTGTGGGTAAGAGAAGGCAGGGTAGACCTAGGCTCAGGTGGGCGGACGAATTTCATAAGGTAGTTAGGAGTTTAGGAATTAATAACTGGAGGAGCGCGGCCTCCAATAGAAATAAGTGGAAGATGCTGGTGCGGGAAGCCTTGGTTAATCACTGAACTGGAGTGCTTATGATGATGATGATATATAATCGGCTTTTATATTCCATCAACTGAGGCTCATGTTTTAGTCATAGTGAACTCTTTGGCTCTAATTAATAACATAAAACGTCCATCTCACTTCAGTATAAATTTTACTAATCGCTCAAAATCTTCAAGATATACAGATTCATCTTGTTGCATTGGTATCCATATATGATATATTCCAAGGGAAAGCAGACAGTCGTAACTTGTTGACTTGTCGTAGAGCTAGACAATAATGTCTACGAGACATCCTTTCGCTACGAATCTCCATAATTATGTTTTAATGAAACCGACTGCATTTATAGATTTATAGATATCCAAATGGGAACACGGCTTAATATAAGGCAAGGTGTTGGATGTCGCTTAAGAGTAGATGAAATCTTTGCTAATAGGTATAAGCTATTGTTTTAATATTTCATAGCTTGTCTGATAGCAAGATGCCAAATTAAACAAGATGGATTACCCGGACGTATACAGTGGTTAGCTCGACATACGAGTTTAATTCATTCCGTGACTTTGCTCGTAACTCGAATCAAATTTTCCGATACAATTCCATACAAACTGCCATTAATCCGCTCCAGCACAAAAAAAAACACGTTTTTTTTTAACTTACCACATGAATTACAATAAAAAATGTATTTATAAATGACAAATATTTATTGTACAAAACCAAAACAAGAATATAAAGAAATAAACAGTGCTACTTTCGCCTAATTTTCGTCACTGTTTTTCTCTTCACTGGTCTTTGCCTTTTTCGCTAAACTTTTGTCGCCCTCGCATGTATAGTCGGTTTAAGAAAAAAATGTTCAAGACCCATGGATTTCTCAGGCCGATTGCTCGTATCTCGAAAAACTCGTATGTAAGGACACTCGTATGTCGAGGTACCACTGTACTCACATTATATATTATATTTATAAAATTGAGTTCGCAGCTGTATGCTCAATAAGGGTTTCAGGTTCAAATTCCCTGGTTCAAAAAAAATAATCAGGTATTGGTTCATCTGAAGCTATTGTATCAATTATGTATATTCAGTCAAATGCTGTGATGTTGTAAACATTAGTAGTACTATTACAAAGCCGTTAAATATACCGAAAGGATTAAATAAATTCGTTGTACTAAATTATAATGGGTTTTTGCCTATTTATTTTAAGCGATCTCCAAGTCCCAGCGTCATGTCCTCGATACATCTCATCTGGAAACAGTTACGAGTCCATCAAATTTTATATGTATGTTGAACAAGCGGAATTTTTTCACAATATAAACAACCAAATTATAATAACGTGTGTAATAGTTCCGGACACAAACACGTGAGTAACCATTTCCGATTGCGAAAGCAACAATAGTTATTATTATGCAAGCATCACGAGATCAGAATTCGGGTATGTTCGTGAAGATAAGTCTCATTTGAAATTCTGAATGTTTTCATATTATTACGTAGGTACTGTTGAAGGAGATCGTCTTTTTAGTATTTATTTAGTTAATTCGCTTGCACAACTTCTAGTGCTTTGTATGTATGTCGAGTAGCCGTAAACTCTCCAAATACATAAATAAGTCATGCTCGTTCAACAATCACGTAAAACGTCACATTTTTTAATTAATCTAATTTATCGATTGAACAATAAGAAATACAAAAGATTTATTCGTCAGTTGAACGGACGCCTCTCTTGAGACATGAGTGACTTATCAATATTGGGTTAAAGGTCGACCGATATTAGCCAGCCGAACCCAAAAATGAAATAAGATCGAAAAAGAAAAAAAAATACAAACAAAGCCGGACAAATGCGTAATTTGTGTTTGACATGTGCGTCTGTGTAAACGATGCAGTTATCTTCCACAAGGCGCCACATTTCTTTTTCCACATAATTATTATACATGTCGACTCGATTACATAATATTTATTAAAACATTATTCCTTCACAAACGAATACTATCATCACCTGTTTGTCTTTCACCCGACCGGTCTGCCAAGAAATGGGAATCAATTGCGTTCTTCAATTATTAACATTAAAATCCTTGGCACTGATCTCTACCTTATGGTTCAGTGCCAAGCTTAAATGTACACAAATTGATAAGAAACGACAAGTTTTAAGTACGTCTATTCAGAAATACTGTGACGTCATTCATTTCTCCAATCTTCTAATGATAATTTGAGCTTGTATTCTTTTATTATCATCTGCTTTTTGGACACATCAATATTTCATCATCATTCATTCGACTGATATTGTTTTATTAATCTAAAATACGGTTTTTGTATAATTATGATGGTGTTATAATATTTTCTTGAACGTGGATCAATAAATGTATAGGGATAGGCAATCGGCGTACCACCATTCAAGTAATTGTATTGTAATAGTTACAAATTTAAATAAAAATAAATATACAAGGAAACCTTGGTATGATAAATCAAAAAATAAATTATAAAAATGTTTTTTTTTTGTATATAATAAGACTTTTCAACAAGTTGTCATCTTCATATTTAAAAATCGGGTTATCAATTAGTTCGATATATCAATATGCCACTGTAAGAATATTAGAAAAAATGCAGTTGAGATAGTATTATTCGAATGTCAAACCTATCGCAATGGAGATAACTGTACAATAACCCCAAATAACTAAACATAATAATTATTATGTTATATTGATAAACCATATTATTCTCATATTCATAATAATCTTATTTTAATAATTTAATGTGACCCAATTCAACAATATTGTCATATTTTAATAATGCAGTTAAACGATATATTTTTCCGGATTATTATAATAAACCTTTAATGAATCATACTCAAGTACGAGGAGACAAGGTCAAATATATATGAATTGATTACGTAATTGTTGGCACCCTCCACGAAAAGTCTCGTTGAAATGCCATAAAATACGCTCAACGATGCAATTATATGATTATTGTATTTGTGTATGTTCTAAATAATAGTATAAATGGGAATATAAGAAATAGTATTAATAATGTTGGGTATATTATTAGCGGGGAAGGGTTTCTTGGCTAGTGGTCAGATTTGTAACGGTTAGATTAAACGTATAATTTATTTTATTGTGTTATATTAGAATAGAAGAACATGTTGATGATCTGCAGATACAACTAAATAGAGTATCAAGAAGGCAACTCTACCAGAACTTGAAATATATATATATATATATAAATCAATAGGATATTAATCCTCTTATTTATGCTCTAAATATGTAAATATTATAAAATGCTTAAATCTAAATTATTCTTCATACTTTCACATTATAATAAAGTGTATTAAAGCGAAATAATTCTGAAAAAATGAATTAACCTCGATACACCCATCATCTTAGGCAGGAATCGAACCCGCCTCTTCTGGTATAGCACTAGATGCACTAACCACTTTTCACTTTTTCAGAATTATTTCGCTTTAATATAATGTTTAAAATCTTTGATTCGTTCAAATGATTTCACAACCACATTATATTACTAAATTATTCTAATGAAAGCATCCGTTCCTGTAAAAACCTTTGTCAGCTAGACGAGATAATTTTATGATAAATCAAAGCCTAAGGAGTGCATCAATACCCGTCAACAACAAGACGTCCAATTTCTGACGTCAATACATTATTTTTTTCCATTTCGACCTCATTTCGGTTTTTTTTCTTTATAAACTCGTGCCTGAATCACGTTTTAATTCACGAACACCGTATACGTAACTAGAGTCAAAAGTAGAGCGTGCTTTCTGCGTGGTATCATCATCGTAGCGTTCATGCCACAGATGGTATATGCTGATGGTGATACTTTATCGGAATAACATCGCTTTGAAGACATCTGGGAAGGGTCAAGGGTCAACCAGCTGCCTGATAGCCACAGTCACACACGCTCTACGATTACCAGGAGTCTCTGTACTCGAAGCGTGGATATCATATTGATTGTGTTAATACATAATGGTCAAATATAATACAAAAATAAATTTGTATTATACAGCTGAATCCAGCTCATCATAGGCCTAATTCGTACTGGAAAACTAAAATATTCCAAATAGAATGTTGTGTGTCCTAGTACATATGTTGCCTTTTAGATGGAAACAAATATTCATAGAACATGAACTTTGATATATTTCAATCCAACCAACAAAAATACGCATTATTTATTACACATTTCGACATTTTACTAAACGAAATAATTCGTAAAAAATGAATTAACCTCGGTATAGCGAAAAAGATAAAGCGAAATAAATGTCCATCTCGGTAGCATAGAGGTTAGTGCAACTGGGGCTACACCATGAGAGGCGGGTTCGAGTCCAGCTTGAGATGATTGGTATATCGATTTATTAATTATTTCGCTTTCATATAATGATTCATGAGTGAAGACTGCCGGATTCGTAGATTTACTAGATCTGAATAACTCATTGCTGTGTGTGGCCTTGTAAACTACCTCTACTATATTATCCTGTAAAGACCAAAAAAAATGTGTAAAATCTCTGATTGGTCCAACTGATTTCACAAAAAGATTACATGAATCATTGTTTATTACTTAATTCGTTCAGTCAAAGACGTATGAGTTACTCTTAAATAAATAAACACTTTGAAATATGGTGAAAATATAATAAGCAAATATTTACAGCCATACTTGATGATTTTTTGGGAGAGAAAATATTATTCGCAACTTTGGACAATATTATTCTCAAATAAAAGGAGTGGCTTTACGATAAGTAAATTATGTTTAAAAAGTCCCTGTCGTTGAGTTGACCCTTGGGGGCGTGACGCACATTCAGAGATTAAAAAGTCATCGAATAAAGTATTTCATCATATCATAAGTCATTTGATTGACACTTTTCACACACAAGCCGAACAATGAATAATTGTTCTGATAGGGCGGTAGCATTATAAAAAATATTATACATGTATTACTATCGGTTCAAGGGTATTCTGCTTCAGCTAACCAGTACAGTAGAAATCAATTAGCGTGACACGCAGAATATACATAAATTAAAACGGGTCAAAATCAACACATGTTCAATAAAACACATCATACAATTATAAATATCCAATATGCCTTAGAAACGGTAACTGAAATTGTATATAAATAATTTTTCAAATGGATTCTGTACAATAAATTAAATAGCAACACATTAAATTTTCATTGCATAACAATGATTCGTCTCGACCTGTCCTGGATTAAATCAAGCAAATTCTCCGAATGACTGAAACATGAATCCTAATAATGGGAATAATTTTACCGAAAATACAGAGATGGATCTAAAAATAAGAAATGTTATATTAATATTCTTAACATTATACAACCTAAATATTGTAATCATGGATAATTTTGGATTATTATAATATAATTTAATTGTTGTTTTCTCTCTTCTTATATGGTTTTCAATACGAAGCAAGTTTTAGTTATTAAATAAACTTCATCTGGAAATTAATACATGTTATTATTTTGATTTCTGTAGTGTGGTTCATTATTCTTATGAATATTTTCACCCTCATTTAAGAATCAAGTTCTAGAAGCGTGGAGAAAATCAGTAAAAAAATAATAATGCTCGAAAAAATATATATCATTTAGTAGAAATATATAAAAACCTTATTAAAATTAAACTGTATTTATTAATGTTTAATTTGTCCTTAGTAAAACTTTGAAGGGACATATACACGCGTCAATCACGAATACATGAATCAAATCAATTTTCGAGGCTAACACGTACGTTGATCTCTTCATTTCTTGCACAATCGTAATTCCTGTTAATCTCTATAAATATATATATATATATATATATATATATATATATATATATATATATATATTAATCATGTAAAAATCATATGTTAACTTTAATATTTGAACAGTCTAAAAACCCGGCCAATTAATTCATAGCTAGTGAAACTTACATATCACGAAATATCCGAAGAAATGTTCGTCTACGAATATTTTTACAGTCTTTACTGTAAACTGTACTAAGCTTACCCTTTTAACTTTAATTCGTTCATATATGAATGCATAAATAGTGCATGTGGGATGGCATAATTATTTTATTTTAATGATTCCAAATTTTTCCTCCATTGATTCCCTGAATATTGTGAGTCGTTTTCCTTGTAGGATAAAATGAATTTTAAAGATGTGTGTCGTGAATCGAAAAATGCATTTTTCATTTTTATCAATCGTATATATATAGATTATTTTTTAAAATGCATTTATCCGTTATAAATATATTAATTTCTAGTTTCATTATGCATCGTGGTCGTTTTCAAATTAGTATTTAACTGAAATGTTCAAGAATGCATTTAAATAAATTTACAAGAAGCGTTCATTTGCAACGCATGAGAATCTGATTTTCACAACGCACGTATTACCCTTTGAAAACGACGAGTATTTATTTCAACATTGCTAATGCGAAACTTAGAATTATAATTTATTTTTTTCTACCTCCGTGAAATAATAATATTCATATTTTATGATTTATGGTAAATATATTCTTGTTAATTTATTTCCGGTTGTGTGTAAAGTTTGCATAATTATTTATATGGCTATTTTTTAAAGTATTAAATAGAAATTAAAATATCATTAGGTGTAAAGCAAGACAAGTTGTAAAGAAATATTAGTACCTATGTACATGTAAGAGTAGGTACTAACGGTCAAGCTGATATTTTACAAGTCTAATCCTCCCCACATTTCTTAAAACGTCATGTATAACCCCCTGAGATTTAATTTAATATTATTTGTTATTCAAAATTAATTTTAAATTAAAACAGATTGTTAGTGTATATACTACGGTCATTAAAATACCATATTTTAGTTAGTAATTGCGGAAGATATATACTTACTAATTTTCATATTCATTTATCTGGCATTCAAAAAACACTATACAAAGCCTGGTTATTTTGATACAAAAAAAAACTTCAAAGAAGCCTTTGATGGAAAAGCTTATTTTTTACTATTTATGCCACCCGAGTTTTATCACTATATTTGTGGAATTATTGTATTTTTAGTACATTTTACTAGTAAGTCCACATAATTTAGAGACGCCGCAGTACTGAATATAAAAAGTAGTTAAGCGAGGCGGAAAAGGCCGGTTGATTAATAGTATTATCAAATGTTTATAGATATCAGATACCTACAAATGAAACAAGGATTAGCGATACATATAAATGAATGATAAAGTATTTTGAAGATGGTTTTCAATTAAAATGCATATTTGCTTAAAATATTTGAACGGTATAATTTTCTCATTTAAAGTTGGTTCTAATTGAGTATCTATGTATTTTACTGGTTGTATTGATTTTTTTTTCTATTTAAAAAATATATATTTCGAAAAACCTACCACCAGCCCTGAAGGTGTTTAAAAGATTTCCCAGCAACAGCCCAATTGAATAACATTATCATACGCTCTCTATTAAAGGACCAAATCTCGAGCTGAAGATTCAGTCTATTGCAGTGCTCCACCTGAACACAACTCAATACGATTTTAAATATACGTCTCAATATTTCTAAATAATAAACGTTTATAAATTAGAAAACTTGTCCAAACCCTTGTAAGTATTCGTTTTTTTTGTATAAGTGGGGTTTTTGAATCAAGCGCTCGAGATAGTATCTTTGAAAAACCATTAGATGAAATCGAAAAGACGTGATAATACACAAAAAAAATCCCTAGGGCCATTACTAAATCCCATTTGAATGTAAATTTATTATTGTTTAAATTTTCATTATATTTCATTGATTTACTCCATTGTTACAGGCATTCGTGACTGATATTGATAATCTATATTCTCTACTTTGGTGATAATCCAGCTACTATGGCCGTCAAACTTGGAGTAGTTTTGTTGCTGGTGTGTGGAGTACTCCTCAAGGAGCGTCTCCATGCTAATGCCATGGCTCTCGCTGTTCCATCCCTCCATTCGATGCAAACCTACGAGCCTGATCCACAAAATGAAGAAAATGAACTCGAGGCGAATCGTAAGCATTTGAATTGTGGCAAATTAATTCGGAAAAAAGAAACAAACCATAATGTTTCGATATTAATTTCAGCCGGGTTCGAATTCAATCCTGGCACCCGTCAATCCTGGGTGGAGATCTCCAAAGCTCCGCCAATCAACATTCGTCGTGTAGATGGAGAACCTCTGGAGCTTGACTGTGAAGCCAGGGGATCTCCTCCACCCTCTATCCAATGGATGAGAGATAACAGACCCATATCTCAAGTATGTACATGTTTGTTTAGCCACACTTAAATTTGTATGGAAAAAAGTCAAATCTATCATATTTATTTTAGACCGACGAATATGAAAACAATGATCTTGATGAAGGTAGCCGAGGTCTAGCCAATGTACGATCCAGGCTTGTCATCAATAATATATTGCCTGATGATGTCCATTCTTACACCTGTGTGGCCACAGCCGGTACCCGTACCACATTTGCTCTCACTCATGTCCATTCATCTCATGGTGAGTGTCATTAAAATAATTAATAACATTCAGTAGAAACTGTGATTTTTATATGTATATATATTTTAGGTTCGTTGCCTAAACCAACAAATCTCAGTGAGTATCTCTTGTTAAATCGAGAGGTCCTTTCTGCTCCATCCAAGCCAAGAATAGTCCTATTCTACAACATTATCATCCAAGATATCGGCACAACCCTTGTTCTACCATGCAAAGTGGTAGGACATCCTAAACCAGAAATTACTTGGCTGAACAACGAAGATTCCCCAATCACCAACCAAAATTCCAGGATGAAGGTAAGGAATTAACATAATTATTTCGAAAAAAAAGGAATACATTATTATTTTTATCCAGGTAATGAGATCAGGCGAATTAGTCATCCAAGGTTTACGGTGGGCAGATATGGGAGGCTACACCTGCCTTGCAAGAAATGCAATTTCCAAAGACTCAATTACAACATTTGTTTACCCAGTATTGGTATACTTTTAACTAAATTATTTATTTATATTGTAAAAAATCAATCTAATGATGTTTTATATTTCAGAACGAAAAATAATTTCATTGGACGCTGATATTGATGAATTCACCCCATTGGCTACAACATTAATTAAACGCATCGTGATACCTAATCATTCATTATCAAATTATTTTCCTATTCAATGAAATTAGCTTCTTGTTTTTTTTATATAATTGTGTGTTTTATTTATTTAATAATATATTCATAACCTATGTAATTTTTTATTGAAAATTATATTTAGCGTATGCAAACGTAGATTATTGTAAGCAGGCGTAGTTTTAATTACCGTAAATATTTATGTTATTCCAAAAAAGGATATATATGACGTAAGATAAGATGTTTTTCGATATAGTCTTATTGAAGAATAATCTCTCTACTGAAATTTACTCCTCCTTTTATATATATTCATATAATCAAATATTTTTATTGAAATGTGTTTCTCTGAAATAAAATAAAATAACTTATTAAAGAATACTTTCTTTCATTTTTTACAAAAAAAACCATTCCTAAATTAGAAAAGCTCCATTGACTTTTCAAGACACTCACATTGTTCCTAAATTAATTAAAATTATGCACTGAAAATTAAACCTAGGAGGCATTTGCATTTCACGATTTTCGAACATTTTATCAGCTTTTAGATTTCCCCACTGTATGTACATTTGTATAGTTGAGGAAATATAAATAGGTCAGAATAGGTAGATATTTTTAGAAACTTTCGTAGTCGTGACGTTTGGGTTTAATCAACGATTAATTCGTTTCATATTTACTGAAATTTAAGTACCTAAACATGGTGGCATTTGATTGGCACGTGGATTTAAGTTATCCTGTGATGAGCATCAGAACACCTAGAAATGTTCAAATGTGTGCAACATTCGGCAAGTGAGTTCATAATCCATCAATTCCATCTGCATAACCTCACAATAACAACCAAATTTCAATATTAATTAACCATAATTTTTCATTTCAATATTTATTTGGAAAACATTGTATTGTGTCATAACAAAATTGAGTAGCCGTTATTGTTGTCTATAATACAACCGAGAAATGCCTAGCATCAGTAAAAATGATAATGTATGTGTGTATTTCCTTTGTTTGTATCTAATGGGTTCATTTATAGACTTTCATTTTCTTTTTTATTTGAAAACACTGAATATATTATTTTTAAATTTCATCAAATTCTTTAAAAAAATCTTTCTTGTAGAGCAAGCGAAAATAAAGAGATAAGCAGGCAAACTGCTGCGACCGGTCAAACCACAAATTATCATATTTTTATAAAGCTCCCTCACCCTTGCGCATCCCTATCTCAACGTTGACCGTCGCTCTACAAACATATTATTAAAAATGAACGAACTAGACACACACAAAACTACACGATAATTATTTTATACATCTTTATCTACATATCATTATTAATCTGAGCATATTATAGAAAGTTCCACGTCATGCTGACAAATTATAATAGTAGTTGGTAATGTATACATGACCGCGAGAGAGGTGGTATCCCAGAGCTCCCCTCCGCGGTTCGTGATATATTTTGATGTTTGAAGTTGTTTCGGTCAGAATAGTCGCTGTAGCTAACAGTGACAACAAGTGATGATGGAAGTCTCTTCTGCTAAGTGTCCTTTGTTGGACACAGCTATTCCTCAGCTGGTACCTTTATCCGCATTTTATAAAAGGTTTATTCCTACTACTTAGGTTATAACATTTATACCTTATCACTGACAACCCTATTTTTAGGATTTATCTTGACTCTAAATCTATTTTTTTCCAGACATCAAAATAATGTTATCATTGATATTAGTTCTTACATTTTTTTTTATTATTTCAATAAGATGATTATACACTTTTAAAAATAAGTATATGCCCACACTTGCAATATAGATCAAGTTCATCTTGCTATAGTCATCTTTCGAGATGTTTCTTATTAGTGTAAGTTATTATGTATAAGAAATGTTTGACCTTTCTCACACCTTGAAAATGTAGTTTCGTTTTAACACATGTGCATATATTAACATGGACAATTTTAAAATAAATTACATATTTTTTCAGGAGTTTTGCATACTATACTGTAAAAGAAAGACTACCAATTATTCTCACAAAAGTAATTGATCAACTATCCAGGGATAAAGATATTATCGCATCGCAATATGGAGAGGTAAAAAAAATATTACAAAACTAAGCACAAGATAATATTGTTTGCTTTCGTCTGTTAATTTATTACATCCGGTTGTCTGGTCATTCATTTAGCGGATAAAAATTATATGAAAAACAGTCTTTAGTTTCTTATTTACTTTTACTTTAAATTACATTTATTTGGTTTCAATAATACAAAAATCTATTTATTTTTAGTTCAACACTTAAAGATTTTGATTGTTTCCGAGTGCAAAAAGATAAATCTTTAAATAGTAGCATAGAAGCAATGTGCCTGGTCAGCGATTGCCTTACAAAAATTATAACACAAAGTCACGCTATTGACCATTTAAAAGAAAACTTTATCTATCTTCTAAAGGTATATAAATATTTTACTAAATTCTATCATCCCTGCACAACGTGAGTCAATTTTTCCCCTTATTTTTAGATGACACTATGGGGAAACAAATGTGATTTATCTCTTTCGGCTGGTTCAGATGTTTCTCAATCTACAAACCCAATAATTATGGTAGATTTGTTTCAAGATAAATTAATTGCTGATCAATCTGAGGTCATTTTTAATGATCTAGTGAAATTTTCAAACGCTTCAGAAACACAAGATAAAATTATCGGTAAATATTAATTACATTTTATAATTAATAAGTCAGTGAACACAACTGTATAATTATTCAAAAATCAATTATTCTATAGTTATCATATGAAACCTGTTCCTCAATTTCCATAATATTTAAAAAGTCCTCAAATTCATAAACAAAATCACTGTAATTTGTGTTTATTTTTTTATAATGCATTAATATCTAATTATCTTAATTCTTATTATTTATACCTCTATAGATATTGTATGCGATAATTCTGGCTATGAATTATTTATTGATCTTTGTTTTGCTGATTTCTTAATAACAACAAAACTTGCCAGCAAAATTAGATTCAGAGTTAAATCTATTCCGTGGTTTGTTTCTGATGTCACTTTAAGAGATTTTATATACACAATCGAAAGAGCTGCTGAAATACAATTCAGTAAGCCTGAAACTAATCTTAACAGTAAACTGTTAAATGAACTTGGAAAGAAATGGAAGAATTATGTTGCTACCGGGGTTTGGACATATCAGGTTTGAAAATGCAAAGTTTTTTATTCTTCACATTTGTGTTATCATTCAACTATCTTTAGGCTGACAGATTTTGGACCAAGCCTTATGAATTCTTCAAGATGAAAGAGGTTGATAGACCTCTATACAGAGAACTAGGTGAAGCTATGATGATTTTCTTTAAAGGAGATTTGAATTATAGAAAATTGATGGGAGAAATTAACTGGCCATCTACTACACCATTTGAAGTTGCGCTGGCAGGTAAATTTAACCCACTATAAATATTCTTTCAAATGATCTATGAAATTAATTGTCATACTCAAAATGAAATCAACACAGCTTCATTATAAATTTATCTTTTATTTTATTAAATATGTATCACCTATATTGTCAAGTATATTCACTTTAATAAATAATTGATTGTGTTATTGTTTTTCATAAAATAATGTGTATGACATTTAGATATCATTGAGCGTGTGATGACATTTTATTCTTGAACTTTATTAATTATTACCAGAGTATGAACTCCTTTAACATTATAGTAATGCAAATGCATCAAACTCAAATAAATCACTTATCAAGGTACATAATTAGTAGTGAACTCTATTATCAGCTTCTTTAAGTCATTTCATGTTCATACTCAAAAAAATAATAATAATCAGGTGATTAAATAAATTCATTGGGAATAATCATACACAATAAATAAAACTTGACTTTCTTTTTAACAAACTATAAATAATCTAATATTTGTATTATATTTTCTTATTTAGGATTTTTCCCTGCACCTCTGGCTGCAGTTCGTACTGTAAAAGCTGATCTGATATGTGGTATTCCACCTGGAAAGTCTGAAGAATTGGACAAAATCGATGATAAATGGATGGAAAAGGGCGATTTTGGGTAAAGATTTAAATTACATGAAAATCTATAAGTATTCTAATTTAATATAATTATTAATTTGTAGAATTATCCAATACACATCAAAGAAAGTAACAATTGGGAATGCTGAATGAATAAAAATTTCCATTAGACAATTTGTGAAAAGGTGTATCTTTATTTGTATAAAATAAAATTTTAATATATTATACATATTTATTATTATTATGTCTAAATAAATATCCATTTTATTCTAGTATAGTTTTTTTTATTCTATAATATAAGGTCCTTTCTGGAATAAAAAGTAAAATGATCAATTTATTTAAAAATAAATGAACAAAACAAACTGATTTAAAAAAAATATCCTGAAAAATGAATAGGTACGTATTTTACTGTCTACCACTTGAACAGATAATAGGTATTCAATATTTATCATTTGCCCTTGCATGACATTGTACAAAATGTTTATGTACACCAATTAATAAAAATATTTTCTCATAATAAGTGATTTTTTTCACATAAAATGTTATCCTGCAGTGGATTTATGTTTCAAAACCTGTATGTTTCGGACTATATTGTATTATTTTAATATTTTATCAATTAGTATACATACTATTGCCGCATTGAATATAAGTATACATAGTATGGTCTATCCATCGATATACCGGTGACAGTTGTTCGGTGCTGGTCATTGATTGTCTTCATCGCGATAATTGGTCAGTCAATCAGATTTAATCAATAATCAGACATCAGAAGAATACTATTTTCAAAGTTTTTATTATTATAATGTTTTTCACTTACTACGTGGCACTTTTACTGACACCATAACCAAAAAACTCAAATTGAATATAACACCCATTAAAAAAATACTGTTATATGTTAATATAAGGATTAATACTTCATCACCCATGTTTAACTATTTGCATTTTTAATCTCTACTCTTGTATAATGTCTCCATGGAATGCCACATACATGATCAATTTACATGGAAATTGCAAACTAAAAAATCATTCATTATTTTCAGATAATGCCTCCCAGGCTTTTGTGGTGTTTTGTTACTCTACTACTGTTCCACCTATCGGTAGGAGTAGACAAAAATAATTTTAAGTCCTGCGATCAGAGCAGTTTTTGTAGAAGATTACGGAATATCACACCAGGCAACTCTCCTTATGAACTCGATCTTGATTCAGTATCAGTATCAAAAAATTCTTTAACTGCTCTGCTAATTAATAAAGATTATAATGTAAGAATAACAATCTTTGCTTACTTAATTATTATGTTAGTTAACATTCTATTTTGGTTTTAGGTCAATTTTATTTTGAATCTGGTCCCGTTAGTGGATAATACATTTAGATTAACAGTGGATGAAAAGGAACCATTAAAACCTAGATACAAAGTTGAATATGCTCTCAAAGGAGAGCCAGTAAAAGATACGTAAGTAAATTGCTTGTTTTATAACAATTTGTAAATAAAGCTACACATATTCACATTTTATTTTCAGATTACAGTTACTCGAAACAAATAAAAACAAACAATATGTAGCAGTAAGTAATTCTAAAAATCAAAAAGTTTTGCTACATGCAAAACCATTCAAAGTGGAATTTTATAATGAACAAGGAGCCATTGTCGCAATTGTAAATGATAGAGGTCTTACTACACTTGAACATTTGAGATCTAAAAACACCCAATCTGGAAATGAAAATAAGCAAGAAAATGAAAATCCTGATGAAAATGTCGTCGATACACCTATTGTATGTTTTGTTAAAATAAATGTACAAGTTAAAAGTTTTCTATAATATATATATGTTTTATTTTATTTAAGCATGATAATACTGATCCAGGTGCATGGGAAGAAAATTACAAGTCACATCATGACAGAAAACTGAGAGGGCCAGAGGCTGTTTCATTGGATATTACATTCCCTAAAGCTTCTCATATTTATGGTAAATAAATTTACACTTACAAAATTTTCAAACAAAATACAAAATTTTGATTTTAGGTATTCCTGAGCATGCTGATAGTTTTGCATTGAGAACCACTAAAGATCAGGAACCCTACAGACTTTACAATTTAGATGTTTTTGAATATGAACTAAAATCAACCATGGCACTGTATGGAGCTGTGCCAGTTGTTTATGCACATGGGTATAAATAACATTAATCAGTAAATATGAATAAAAAAAAAATACAATCTTGTAAATTACTTTCAGTTCTGAGCGGACAGTTGGATTATTTTTCCACAATTCTGCTGAAACTTGGGTAGACATCATAAACAGCCGCGATACTAATGTTGTATCTTCTATTGTGAACTTTGTTTCTGGAAATAGAGCTGATGATTCTGTATCTGCCAGATTGATGAGTGAATCTGGAATCATAGATGCCTTTATTTTCCTTGGACCCGAGCCTCAAAATGTATTCAAACAATACACAGATTTAACTGGAACTGCACCTGTTCCTCAGGTAATTATTACATGCATTATTAAAAATATGTATGTATATTTATTTACATTAATTAATATACTTTATTAATTACAGATGTTTTCTTTGGCATATCATCAAAGTCGCTGGAATTACAATGATGAAGATGATGTTAGATCGGTAGATGAAAACTTCGATACACATAATATACCCTTGGATGTAATTTGGCTAGATATTGAATACACAGATCAAAAAAAGTAATCACAATTTAATTATTCATATATGAATGTATTATATATGTTTACCATATCATTAATTTCATTTAGATACTTCACCTGGGATAGTATTAAATTTTCTCACCCTGATGAAATGGTAGCCAATATGACGGCCAAAGGACGTAAAATGGTTGTAATTATTGATCCTCATATCAAACGCCAATCTGGATATTTTGTTCATGATGAAGCCACTGATAGGGGCTTCTATGTCAAGAATAATGATAATAAAGATTATGAAGGTGATTGCTTGAGATAAATTGTAATATTAATGGTGATTTACACGGATATAGTTTTTTTGGTCGAGTTCTAGTTTACACTATTAGAGTTTCTACGAGTAGAGTACTCTACTTTAAAAAATACTTCCTATTTTACTATATCTGTGGAAACTAGTCTTAAGAGATTTTATGTACATTATTTTAGGTTGGTGTTGGCCCGGTTCCTCAAGCTATTTAGATTTTTATGATCCTAAAGTCCGACAATACTATTCTGAAAGATACTTATTAGAAAACTTCAAAGGAACATCCAAAGATGTTTATATTTGGAATGACATGAATGAGCCATCGGTTAGTATATCTGTGCAAATTGATACTTTGCCAATTAAACAAAATAAATAATATATTTATAATTGTTATTTTTAGGTTTTCAATGGTCCTGAAATTACAATGCCAAAAGACAATATTCACTATGGTGATTGGGAACATCGACATGTTCACAATACTTATGGATTACTTCAAACAATCGCAACTTATGATGGTTTGATAGCCAGATCTCAAAATAAACTCAGACCTTTCATTTTGACCCGTTCACATTTTGCTGGCAGCCAACGGTACCAATTAACCTCTACGTTGATATTTTTTATAATACATGTGTAAATAATTTTATAACATGTATTATAGTTATGCAGCAGTTTGGACAGGAGATAATGAGGCTGATTGGGGACATCTTAAAGTTACTATTCCAATGTGTTTATCACTCGGAGTTGCTGGTATTAGTTTCTGTGGAGCTGATGTTGGAGGCTTTTTCAAATATCCTGAAGCTGAACTGATGACTAGATGGTATCAATTAGGAGCGTTCCAACCATTCTACAGAGCTCATTCCCATATTGAAACTAAACGCCGAGAACCATGGCTCTATGATTCCACCACTTTAGGACATATCAGAGATGCTATTAGAAAGAGATACTCATATTTACCCCTGTGGTATATAATATTTTAAAAGTTGTCAAGTATGAAATTATGTAAAAAAACTGTTTAATATGTTTCTCATTTAAGGTACACTCTATTTTATGAACACTCCATTAAAGGCATACCTGTAATGCGTCCCTTATTTATGCATTATCCTAAGGAAACTGATGTCTTTGCAATTGATGATGAATATCTTATAGGTTAGATCACAGTAATATTTTTTTATTAAAAAGGTGTTCATTGATTTTGCGATAACCAGTTTACATATAGTATAACTATTAAATATTTTGATAACGGTTTAGAGATTGATTAGCAAGGTATAAAAGGAGGATAGTTGGTCGCCTTATGAACACAGTCAAACATGCTTATTATGAGCTCATTGGGTATGAAATATGTATTAAAAAAAGTGTGTAAAAATTAAATCAGAACCAATTTACTGTCTCATAATAACCATTTTCAACCATAGATTTATCTACGTAATGAAATGAGATATTTCTATTATTTTAGGTGATTCTCTTTTGGTGCATCCTGTAACTGATGAGGGGGTATCATCTGTCACTGTATTACTTCCTGGAGGAAGTGAAGATAAATGGTATGATATTGACACATATCAACCTTTGAAAGCTTCTAAAGTAGTCATTCCTGTGGATATCGGCAAAGTAATTATAGCACTAAAATATTTAAACTTCTACTTCTAATCTCATTGTTAAACTATGCACATTATATGCATTTATAGATTCCAGTTTACCAAAGAGGAGGTAGTATTATTCCGAAAAAGGAAAGAATCAGACGTGCATCTTCTCTTATGGTACATGATCCCTACACTATTGTTGTTGCTTTGAGCAATAATGTATGTATATCAATGATTAATTATTACTTATTACTGTGCAAAGTACAAATAATGTTAATGTGTTTAATTATTCTAGTACACTGCTAAAGGATCATTATACATTGATGATGGTGAATCATTTGATTATACCAATGGTTATTATATTTATTCTGAGATTACATATGAATCGCATACTTTGACCTATAGGTAAAAAAAAAGTAACATGCAAAAATGAGTGGTAATTTTCTAATTATTAATATGTTTCAGTTTTGTAAATAAAAAGGCCACGTATCCGACATTATCATGGCTGGAGCGTGTTGTTATTGCTGGAATTCACAATCCTCCAAAGAAAGCACAACTCGTGCCATTAAATTCTGATGTTTCACCAACATATCTGCAATTTACTTACCACACAGGCAATGATGTCTTGGTGGTTAGGAAACCTCAAGTATCAATGGCTACGGAGTGGAAGATTATTTTTGAGTTTTAATATTGTAGTTGTGTAGTCTTTTCTGTAATATTGACTGTGAAATAAGTTATTTGTGATACAGTAAAGGAAATATTCACAGAAAAAAAAATTATTGATTGTGAATTAGATTAAAGCTATTGTTTAATAAATGTGATTATTCCTAATTAATATTTTTTATTTCGCATTTCTCTAAGAAAATATTTTAAATATTTGTTGGACACTTCTTTATTTATACTTGTTTGAAATTCAAATATTAATAGTAAATAAATTGGCGCGTCTTGTGGTATTATGGTTAGTATTACATATTCCGGAGTGAAGTCTTGATTTCGATCACTGACCATCTATTTTTATCTGTTATTATTACCACTTGGCAGATATAGTTTGGTGCATTATGTCTGAAAGACTCATCGCTGTGTGACCAAAATGATTAGGCAAAAGCTCTTGGGAAATGTATACAGTGTGCCTGCTCTTGGAATATTCTGGAACACAAAAATATATATGTACACATAAACACTATAGATATGTTCTATATTGTGGGAGAATTATTAAGTTAACCATTTTACTTTTTGATCAAATGTGTACTGTGGATTTTCTTTTCTTGTATCCAATTTATAATACATTTTTTTAAAATCACAATGAATTATCAATTTTCCATTGGTACTCGTAGGTAGTTCATGTGTTATAAGGTTTCAAATTATGGCAAAGAATAAAATAAATGATAGAGTAATATGTATGCATGCGTATGTTTTGACATTTGAGTGTGTCGTGTCTATTGACAGTGACAGTGACAGAAGAATATCAGATGTTTTGTAATGTCCTGGCTTGGAGCTGGCTTTGAAGGGCTTTCATCACTAAGAGGACAACTCAGCTCCTTAGCGCAAGAAGTACTACAGCCTGCCAATGATCCTCAACAAGATGAACTCACTCATGATACACAAATTCAGCTTTCTCAGCTCTGTGACCAACAACAACAACAGGTTACTTGGTTAAATATACTCTAAAATAAACCCTCCATATACTTGTTATATGTACTATTCATTTTCTAATTCACCGCAAAGATTTAGAAGATGTACAACGTATAGCGTTTTGTTTTTTTTAAATCATCTTATTTGACCTTTGATTGCTTCAACAATCAGAAATAAAAATTCAAACCCATATACTATTTGCGTCACACTTTTTATATTTACCTGGTATTTATAATCGACCTTCTTTTATTTTTTTATGATCTTGAAACCTGTAAAGTTATAGATTAATGTACTTGTCTAAAAGGTGGGTACATCCAGATTAAAATTTTGGGTATGAACTTATGCATCGGATGTCTTACTTAAAATATTTTAAATTTGTATTATTTATATTATTGAGAACTACTTTTTTATTTGATATACACAACTACATATATGTGACTACATATATGTATAAGAAAAATTTTCTTGGGCATCAACAGCTTAAAACAATAATATTTTCTAATGCAGCAAACTAGTTTTTTGAAAATGTTAAATGTTCCTCTCAATCTTGCGGTTTAATGCATAACTGAGATTTTTTATAAATTAATTGAATATTATTGAATCGGAACTTTTTAAAAAGTAAAACCTAATTCACCCAATCAATTTTATAAAATTGATTTTTAAACAAAGGAAAATTACTCAAGTTATCGAACCATATGGAAAAAGCTTCTCAAAAGCTGAACACTTATTATTTCAATCAGCTTTTTTAAAGCAATAGGGTTCGCGAACATCAGAAAATTTCGACACCATTAAAATAATATTAGTGTTGGTCTACTTATTAAATATTTTTGTAAATTAAAGAAATTTATTTAGTGTAAATTCCACATTATTTTATTTTTGAAGTCCGCATATACATATACTATATACTTTAATTTTTTTTTTATCAATTATACAAAATCATTTAAATACATTAAAAATGCTGCGGAACATGTGGGACGTTTGATCTTCTTATGCCGACCCCAAATATAATTCAATTATTCACTTACATTAGCAATTTGAGCTTTTTCATGAATAACATTTTTTATTTAAAAATACATATCAGGTGTATGATAACTTCATTTAAGTGACTTGTCACTACAAGAAGCGAAATAGTGGGGAGGACTTGTTCAACAATATGAATTTATTTATTATCTCTTGTGATATCATATCACTTAAGTAAATGACTGAAAATAAAAATATATACATATATGCAATACTTTTCAAAGATAACAGGTATATTATGTTTCATGATGGTTTCATGTTAATGAAGTAAAATAAAACATTTCCAAAATATCTTGGAAAATGTATTAAAAATTACTGATCGACATGCATACTGATATTTTTTTATATAAAATATTTTGCATATTTTTTCAATCTACAGTCAAATAAAATTTCAAAAAAAAGTGAATTCAACTCTACCATTTAATAAAAACTTTTTGTTCCCAGCCTACACCGGACCCCTTATTTTATAGTATTTATCTGTAGATTTATATTGGATAAGATAACGCTTAGCAAACAGTGTTATTGCTTAACTAGATATAAAGCCGATATTTGGTGAGACCTCACTGCTCACTGATAAATTCTATTGAAAGTATTACTCATTTTCCGACTAAATATACCTACTAATGATAAATAATTGATTAACAATATTAGTGGCTTTGTAAATTTGAGCTTTTAGTTTTATCCATGGCATTTTTTTACAGACTTAATATTCATCTTTTTAATTTATTCTATATGCAAAACAATTTAAAGGCTTGATTTGATTCTATCTACATATATGTATGGTTATTCAAGTTTTACCTTTTAATATACTGTTTGTTTTTAATTATGAATTTATCGCGGGATTTAATATTAAGTAAATCGTGGCTAGTGAACTAGGGGATTGCTTATCTTTGCTGGTAAGTAAACATAGCAGATAAACTTAGTTACGATACAATAACGACTGGCAACACACAAAAATACCGCCCGCTTGCTGTTCACATTTTCAAAACTCACAGATGATGCAAATGCTAATTAATACATTTTTTTAAACGTATTCAATTATTTTCATCAAAAATAATTAAATACGTACAATTATTTCACATGTGTTTTACATCTGGCTTGCTAAATAATACAAATTTCTACATCAGAGAAAAAAATCTAACGTAAAACTAATCATACCGAAAAAGCATGTATTATAATATATAACCAGACGTAGGCTAAGAGGGTGCTAGAACTGAATTTATAATTAGGACTTTGCGACGCGATATTATATATATATTTTTTTAATTATAGTATTCTATTTGAATTTCTCTCTAGTAACTAACATAATAATATTAATCCCACATTGAACTTTTTTTTTGAACTCGAAAATTTATCGCATGCATATAAAATTTGATATGCGATAACTGTAGATGTTTATCATATATATTATGTGGAAATAGAATTCGAATTTATAGAATTCATATAAAATAATATAATTGAAACATTTGAGTCAAGAATATGTATTATCTGCCCAAAATACCAAAAAATCGAGAGAGGGTTCATTTTTGGTATTTTGGGCATGTATTTGCCTCAATTATCAAATAATAAAGTTAATTCGTGCTCCAATTCAAAAAAAATAAGTTAGTGCACCCACAAAGTTTATATAACAATATTTTCTGATCATACCTAATCGATTCAATCATAACTTAATAACCATATAATCATTTAAAAAACAGAAATAATAAAGAATCTGTATGCGTGTGTATATGGTGTAATAAATATACAATACGTATGTATGTTTAATTATTTACATGTATATATTTGTCATATAGGGCAGATTTATTATCTCGTCCATCTGTCGATTCGTTTATATTTTAGTCATTGTTTACAATTGTGTCATACCATTATCGCAAAACACCATTGTTCCCCATTAAACCATAAAAAAATATTGTAATATGTTAAATTCTTATCTTAATTAACGAATTTTAATTGTATTCGAGAAAATTCCCTTTGTTTCATTTCGACTTGTAAAAAATATATTGAATATTTATCATATATTATGTCTAATGTTGTGATGTTTTTATTTTCAGATTGAGCAGTTAAAGAAGGAGAACGAGAATTTAATAAAACAGCTTCGGGTGAGTTATCGACCCATTGAAATAATAATACAATTTAAAAATATATATTTGTGTATAATATTTGTGACGGTCTGTGCGTAAATAATGTGTGCTTTAGACATGGAGTTAGAGTAGATAAGCCTCCATGTTGGTCGTGTGAACTGGGAAGTGTGACGTTAGGCGGATATTGCGGTGGAATATGTTACATATTATTATTACTGACCCTCAAAAATATTATAATTAAAAGACACTATATTCACTAAAGGGATTAAGAGACATTGCTACCTCTTGTAATGAGCACTTTTCAAACTAAACGTACAACAAACGCAAAAATACTATATGTCTTGTACTGACAGAAGCATCAATATTTAAACGTATAATCAACACTTAAAATTCCATAACATTAATCAACACCTTCTATACTCAATAAAAAAGGCATTGCATTAATACGTTTTAATTAAAAAAAAAAGGCTGGCATTGAATCAGCACTAAAGCTTGGGATTCCTTGGCGCGCGTGGCCGTAAACGTACACCGTAAAGACGGTAATAGAGTTGCTTTGCTGTACTTTTGATCGTTTTTTTGTTAACTAGTGCCTCGCCCGAGGCTCAGACGAGGTATTAACTAACAAAAAAACGATCATAAGTGTAGTTAAGTAACTCTACTATCGTATTTACGGTGACGTATTCCTGGGAATCCATTACTTTACGGTCGTATTCAATATAATAGTGTAATGAGTCGTCCTAGAATTAAATAGTATTGGTGCGTATACAAATAGAGCTTGGTTATATTGGTGTACACCAGCTCTATTTGTATACGCACCGTACGCACACACTCTCTTTGCACTATTATATTGAATACGGCCGTAATTCTTATTCACTATCGTAATTTAAAGCCAAATCGGTTAATTTAAATACGTAAGTATTAAATAACCTAATTCATAGAAAAATTATATTTTATTTCTCATTTCATTCAGAACTATTTCGATATACTCGACAGTTAGCTGAAATATGTTAGGATAATTTGTTTTGACTTGCAACCTTATTTATAGAAACATACTTCTATACAAAAAATATTCTTAATTTACGTAATATGTATTTCTAAAATTGAATTAATCATCGTTAATCAATTGAAAATAATAGACCAATATTAAAAATATAATAATAAAAAAATAAATAAATTTAAAATATCCACTGTGTGTTCTAGACCACTAAAACGTATAAATATACAATTTTCAATAATTATTTATTTGAAATGTATGCCACCGGTTCATTATATTTATATGCATACACCTACAATATACAAAACATGCGTGTATTGAAAACAAGGATAGGTTTTACTAATAACAAAAATCAAATATGCTGTAATAAATATAATTTATCAGCAATGAGTCATGGTTATAATGTCAATATTGTTTTATCGTGAACATGAAGAGAAGAATCGGAAATTTGTAATACGATCAATAAAATATCTCCTGGCAACCTAATCGCTTATCCCGATGATAAAACTATTGATTAAATCGTACCCCATTATACTGTATAAATAGTGAACCCGACAGACCCTCATGTCTCACATCCTCGGCGAAGGTTCCACGTGTGGCAGCCTCATCAATTACCACTTCCATCCAGGTGAGAACTGAACCGTTTTGCTATCCATGTATCAATACAATTATAGTTAGTAAATACAGTTTTCGACCCAAAGCGGCCCTTAAATTAACATAAACCATGTTATTATTATACTATACAAATAAAAATGTCAAATATGAAAAATCCAATAAATTATATATAAAAATTAATTTAAACAAATGAATTACACTGTTTACATTTTGGTAGTTAAAGCTTGGGATTCTTAGGCGTGCGTCGCCGTAAACGTACACCGTAAAGACGGTAATAGAGTTGCTTTGCTGTATTTTTGATCGGTTTTTTGTTAATTAGTGCCTCGCCCAAGGCTCAGACGAGGCAGTAATGAGGAAAAAACTGATCATAAGTGTTGCCAAAATACTCTACTATCGTATTTACGTATTTTTGGGAATTCATTAATTAAGCATGTTTGTAGAATATTTTTTAATAAATTAAAACACATGAGACTACACATTTCAGAACTACAAATTAACTTTCCAATAAATAAAATTATTTTTTCGATCTTTATTTTGAACAAAATTCGGATAATACATTATGTATTAGATTAGCAAGCTTTCCGAACATATTGATAGATTAAAATATTTCAGTATGTTGCAAAATAAGTTTAATTAAACAAATTAATAATTGGGAATATGAAAAAAATCATTTATCAATGTAATGTTTTGAAATAATTTGTTTTTTGTAGGTTTCCAAACAAACACCCTAAAAATGTTTTCATAGTTTCAGAACCCCTGTTGCCTTAATATGTATTACGTGTTATAATAATAAAAAAAAATACATAACTCAATTAGCAGAACAGCATCACAGGATTTAATTGCATTCTAGCACTGATACTTAAAATAGGCTATTTTTTTCTCCCTTAAATATAATATGTATTTTAGTGTAAAGGGCCCCATGACCATAATGGAAATGATTATGCAGCGTCCGGCAATAAGGGTGTTGCATACATCCATACAAATGTTTAAACGACACAGAATTTCAAACAAAAGGAAATCATTCTCATTTACACACCTTTGAAAGTCGAAAACGGCCTCCATTATAACGGTGTTTTTGTCCCATACATACACTATCATAATTTCCTACAACCGATTCCTTCTTTTTTATCTAAACAACGTGTATTCTCAGACAGTCTACCCATCATTTTTTTTAATCTTGTGCATGATTAGTTTATCAGATTTTTTTTAAATTCCATTATGTATTAATTGTAATGATGGAATTAATTCCTCATTTCCTCTGCCCAAGCGCATTCGTGATTGCTTTCAATGGCATTCATTGTAACCATAAACACCGTCCTCGATCGCAACAATTTCAATAGAATCAGCCTCGTAATATTATTTTATATGTCATAATAATAATAGCGTAAAATTCTATCCTCATATATTGTTATGACTTTGTATTTGAATGATATTAACAATGAGAATAAAACCAGTTATTAATTATTTATGTATGCACTATGAAATAGGTGCATTTAATAATTATAAAGTCAACATTTAATGATCGTTTATAAAAAGCGTTATCGTAGTAACTTTGAACTAGTTACCACTAGATTTTTTTATAATATTAAGTGTATTTCCAGTCATTTAAGAACCAGTGGACATACATGGTGATTATGCATTGTCGTACAATTTAAAGTGGGTGAGCATTTAAAATGTCGACAATGTGAGGAACAAGCAGGCGGGTTGTATCGAAACAGGAAAAAGACGCTCTCCGATAACGTGAAATGGCTGTGTCCGCAAATAACCAATTGCACGTGTGTTTTTTTTTAATTTTACTTAGAAAATATGTATGCAAATAGAGACAACCTCAAGCCTTTTATGCAAAACTGTAGATACAACATTTTATCTGTATGGTTCGTGTGCTGGAGGATATTGAAAATTGTTACACATGTAATGTTTTTTTTTTAATCAATTATGAGAAAAATCATCTGGCTACATTATTAATATATTGTATCAATTATTTAATTAAAGAAAAGACTCTGAAATTAAAAAAAACACATATACCGTTTATGAATTATTTATGGATCAATTGCTGTGGATACATATTGTTATCGGTGTTAGAGGGTGTCGAAAAAGGTAGTTAATATCCGCTGGTTCTACAATAATCACCTGGTATGACTGTGGAAACGTCAGCGACGTTAATGTAAACAGAAATAATGGATAGAATATGTATCCAGGTCGAGACCTGAACCCGTAACCCTGCCGTTTCCGGCGCCCAACGAACTATGCGGGTGAACCATACGAAAAATTAACACTCGCACCCTGTTTGTATGCAATCCACATGATCAAATATAAACAATATATTATATATTTTATTTAATTTTCAACATCCAAATGAATTGAAATTTTGCTTGTTCATCTTTTAAAATCGTATAATGTGTTATACCATCACATTTGACGACATATTAGTTGTCGGCGCCAGGATGTTTGAACAAGGAGGAGGAGGTCGACGTGCCGGGAACTTGCCGTGTCGATTGTTAGACTAATTAGTCAGACCACCGTGTCTTTTACAATAAATAATTTTAATAAGATTGCAAAGCCTAATGTCATATATTTTGCATGAAACCACAGTCCTAATAGCGCCATGGCGTGTCGTTAAATTTCCCATTATTATTGGATCGCGGTTGTCATAATGCATTTAACAATTAATATGGGTCAAATATTCATAATTCAAAATAATTTTGAGACAAACATGGGTATACTAATCGGTAATAATATTTTAAAAAGATTTATTATTTATTACTAGCGAAAATAAATACAATTACTCAAGCTATGAAATCAGTTAATTAATTTTGTATTTAAAAATACATTTCTTATATTTTTGCAATATCCTACGCCTTAAGTATTAAAGGCCTTAAAGTATTCTTAGTGACAAAAATGTACATCCCATACAATATGCCTTTTATTTGACATCAAATATTTCAATGGCTTTCATGTAATGCCAACATGACCACAAAACTTAATTTAAAACTAGCCATATTATTGTTTCTTGTTGTATTTTTCTTAAATTTACTATGAAAGTTTGAGAATATTCAGTCATTGCAGACGTTAGTATCGTATGGCAACACGTTTTACAAAATTTTCATAGTACGTTGACCTGTAATAAATTATTTAAAAAAATATTTCTTGTGTCGTGTTGGCATTAGATGAATATTCGGAGTTCAATTAAAGAAATGTTGTATAAAGGGTAGCTTTAAATTAAAGATCGATATAATATACATGTATCCTTGTGGTATTTCATTTTTTTTCGATAATTTGTACTTAAAATAATGAGTATTGAATAATGCATTAAGCTAGGAATTAAATGTACATGATTTTCTTTCAGATATTATCTATTGTACTATGTGTTATTTAATATTCTATGTATTAGCATTTTTTTCGTCCCAGACATAGAAACCGCCCGCTTACTTTGAAATGCCCATATATCCCAATAATGACCCGTCTAAATGTATATGGCCTCTAATATATCGAAAAGTTTTAAACAACATCTTAGCAGTTAGTCCATGTGAGGTCCTAAACATACTCACCAGGCCAATAAGCACACATGAATCCTTTTTTACACCAACGCCCGTATTCTGCATGTATACATACATTTACGGAAGGTAACTATTCACACTACCTTTCCTCAATTCTGACGTTTCCACCCTCAATTTTGACGTTTATAGTGAATACGAACTTTATGATCTTTATTGTGCAACTGACGTTACCGAATTAAATTCGTTTTAAAAATCTTCGATTGGTAGACCATGTACAGTAACAGGGAGACTGACTAGTCGAAGACTGGATGCTGATCAGGGCTGAAGGGGCGGAGACTGGACCCAGGGAGCAATACTGACCAGTGAAGTATGGAAGATGGAAGAATGGCCTCGCTGGCAGTAGTCAGCAGTCTTAGCAGCTATGGTGAAGGACAGGAAGGAGACACGGAGCTGGAAGTGGAAGTGGAAGATGCGAGGAGCTGCAGGGGCGGAGACTGGAGCCAGGGAGCAATACTGAGCAGTGAAGTATGGAAGATGGAAGAATGGCCTCGCTGGCAGTAGTCAGCAGTCTTAGCAGCTATGGTGAAGGACAGGAAGGAGACACGGAGCTGGAAGTGGAAGTGGAAGGTGCGAGGAGCTGCAGGAAACCAGCTTTGTGTTGCTTATTATATCCGTATAGAAAGTCGTTTGCAAGGAAGAAAGCGTGCTAAACAATTAGAAATATTTTATAAAAAAGTTTGTAATATAAAATATATTAATAATTTACCTAATGCAATCCCTGACCATTAGATCTTTTTTTAGGATTTTTAACTAGTCCAGTTTAAAACCAGATTTTGACATTACAAATAGGGCACACATTTAAAATTAATAAACATGGACTCTCAATGCCATCAAAGTATTAAGATTTAAAATTAATAAAGGATATTTGATCACATTTATTTTGGTTTCTTTCAATGGAATTAAATAATTGTTAAGAGAAAAAAATGAGAAAAAGGTTAAGATATAATATGGTTTTATTATAAACTTACAAACAACATAAAACAACGAAAAAACTTATAAACAACAAAAACGTGTAATTTCCACTTCCTTAATAGGATACACAGTCTGAATGCAATGTCAATTAATTAACAATATCCTTATTTTGTAAATACCACAGATTTCCACATCACCTTTGCGAATAAGAAAAAGCATAAAACGGTAGTATATAATTATATCCAATATACATACTCTGTCATAGTGATTGAAAATGGTTGAAATACTTTTTTATTATTCTATATTGAGGTACTGTGAATGATGCATTACCTTTTTTTATAGTGGAAGGTTCCCCCATAGGTCTATAACTACAGTTAATATTAAAAAATTGTTACATTCAGATGATAAGGTTAATAAAAAATAATTACTAGCTACAAATACAAAGCAAGGCATTTATACCATAATATTATTATTTTTTTAAATTTTGGAAAGGCAAATTACACAGAAATTTCAAAAAAGATGTGAAGCGAGCACTGGTGGGTGTCAGGAATCTCTATCGTTTCACTTGCAGATGTAAATCACTACAGTAACTGGAAAAACAAAAACAACAAAGAGCAGTAAACGTAAATCAATAAAAAAATATTGCAAACTTTATTCAACTGGATCTGAAAAATGCAACATGGCAAAGTTGTTCCTGTAAATCAGACCCTCGGTGTCGTTTATTTCTTCTCCAGTAGAAGTATCTTAGAAAAATGGTTAAGATATCATATGGTTTTATTAAAAATATAATTGTTTTAATTATACTCACATTGTCACACATACTGTCAGTATCTTGGTAAAATTGTTTGACATCAACTTTGTTCAGACTAAAACCATGTTTATTCATATTTATAAATGATATTCTTAATTTTAAATATTCATTCATTTTATTTAAACCTCCTTTTCTTTCAATTTCTATTGTTTCTTTTATGAATCTCTTTCCTTTTTGTAGGCATATTTTTCTCTCCCGGCTGCATATTTCTCTTTTTCGGCAGCATATTTTTCCCTTTCCGCAGCATACTTTTCTTTTTCAACTATATACTGTTCTTTGCAGAATCTCAATTTCATTAGCCTATCATGGTCTTTAAACCCATATTATTTCATAAACACATAGCTTAACAAAGATGTATACAAATTACCAACCTATGCTGTTGGTTCCCAAATTAATAGTTGGCTCAATGTTGAGTACATTCCTACTTGTTCCTGGCTCCTCGCAATTATGTTGTTGTGCTGAAACCACCATATTTCATAAAACTTCTTCCATCTTCCATACTTCACTGGTCAGTATTGCTCCCTGGCTCCAGTCTCCGCCCTTCAGCCCTGATCAGCATCCAGTCTTCGACTAGTCAGTCTCCCTGTTACTGTACATGGTCTACCAATCGAAGATTTTTAAAACGAATTTAATTCGGTAACGTCAGTTGCACAATAAAGTTCATAAAGTTGGTATTCACTATAAACGTCAAAATTGAGGGTGGAAACGTCAAAATTGAGAAAAGGTAGTGTGAATAGTTACCTATTCTTAAATGTATGCATGCAGAATACGGGCGCAAGGGTCGGTTTCTTCAAACAGTGAGCTAGATGACTCGAGAGTTAAATGTCGGAAAGTGTTCATTTTTGTGCAATCACTTGGTTTGTATTATAGTGATTGCACAAAAAATTACACTTTCTGACATTTAACTCTCTTGTCACCTAGCTCACTGTTTGAAGAATCCGACCCTAACCTAACCACCGAGACACAAAAGTTCGCACCGGATAAATATTTTAATATTATGCTCACTTGTACATATAAATGTACATGTAATTGATCATATTAAAAAAGGTTCAATTTTTTCATCCGCTTCATCCAATTCAAATCTGTATTCAGTATACAATAATCCAGATTATAGATCAATCGTAAAAGGTAACTATGAAGGTGAAGATGATGTTGAATAAACTGATGGGCAGGACTTCAGTTCGCCTCTAAACTATTGTAATAAAAAATTATCTTGAATATACGTCTCTCTTTCCTAACATTCATCCTAATATGTACATGATTAAAAATAAAAAGATTAAAGAGCATAATTATAAATTTGTTAATGTTTTTTATGTTCTGTTTGGCTTCTTATACCAAGGTTTTATTTTGAGTTATGTTTATTTTTCTATCAGAAGAAGTTTGAATTTTTAAAGGAAATTATAAAAAAAATAATTAAATACGGTTTTCATATGATGACAACACTCATATTGAAAAAGCGAGTCTCCCAATAAATACTGTTTTTTTGTCATTTATTATGTATTATTAAATATCTCTAATATTATTTTGAAAATAATGTAATATTATTATCATTAAAATATCCGTTTCGTTTTAGATGCGTATTAATTGTAGTAAAATAATTATATAAAATATTATTCTTTCATCTGATAAACACTGATGGTTGAGGGACCCGTACAGACAGACATACAACATACACACACGTTCAACAATTATAGATATAATTAAATATTTAATTTTCTTATCCGTAAAATCCACCTCGTTATGTTTTTTCCAAGCTTTTGTAAACAATTTTATTGACAAATAAATATATTAAATAATTCAAAGCTCAAAATATTCGATTATGCAGTATAGAGAAATCATAATTTCTCTCTTCATAAAAAAACATTTTTTGTAGTACGCCAGTACAAAAGGCACAATCCCAAATCGCTCCTTAAGTTTTTTTAAAATGTGCATTATTTGAAATCATCATAATTGTTTCGAAATTTTCATTCTTATAAGCATGAAAATTCCTTTTCTTATTAGAATTAAATTCTCTTTTCTTTTATACATATTTTAATAATTTTATTATTAATTTTGATTGAATGGTTATTCCGCAAATTACCAAGTATCATCGCTATTTTACAGTGTTTAATAATAATTAAATACTGATAAATGTGCCGTATTTATAAATACATTATTGTAATGTATTTTGTCAGATATTGAGTACTTTTTAAATACTGTCAATTAGCTCCCCCAGAAAATAAAGTAACTGTAAATCGGAGGTGACCCAATCAATCATGCGTGATATATCAAAATAGGGCTGATCTAAAAAAATTGATCCGTATATAAATAAATAAACTTTACCGAAAGCCTTAGCAGTTTCCAAAGCCTTATTTTTTCATGAATAAATATCATACATTTATGTGAAACGTTTTGATGACGCGTGGAGAGCATAATAGTATAAGTTATATGTGGATAAAATAATAGGAGATAAATTAAATGTCACTATGAAAAACGTAGTTGGTGCTGTTCTAAAAAACTATGTATATTACAATGGGCATTAAAAATCCTTTGAGTGATTAGAGTAGTTAAAAGTTTTAAGTACTTTTAGATCGATCCCTATGTATGTATTGTCGATGCGATAGTGTTATGATGCATATGCATGCATATATTTCTTCTAGATATCGTAATACTCTTTATCGCTCATTGCTTAGAAATTTATATTTGGCCGTTCGTCTCTTTTGACGTCATCATTCCTGCACTCACAATATATGTAGTGATATAATAATGTTTTTCCGACCATGTCAAGGTTTTCCGTGTACCAACTGCATTCGTATCTATTTGTAAGATATCTTTCTGTTTGTTTTATTCACTTGAAATGAAGCCGAGTCATTATCAAAAAAAACTGGCAACACTTAACCGGAAAAGTCACATGTTTAAACGCGAACTTACCCACTGAAATACAAATTGAAATCGAATCACTATGTTAAATTTATAAATATATATTTTTTGTTGTAGAGAATGTTTAACTATTTGCAAGTCAATGATTATAAATGATTGAGGTGGTAATTGTTGGAAGTGGTGGTTAAGAAGTACATAGTCGTTTCCCATCACTAGTGTCAGTTGCACACGCGTTTTTCTGACTAGCAGTCGAGTCGTGACAAAGTCCATTCGTCACCAGAGTGCCGAGCAGTGCGGACCTGTGTCGCCATCATCATCATCACTACTCCACCGCCAGGTACAATTGCCATCGTTAAAATAATCAATATACTCCTGCAATCGTTGTTCTGCAAAAGAATATTCAGCGCAAACTTTATTTAGACTTGTCACCGCGTTCTTGGTAATCATCATTCTCCTTATCACCAAACCAAGGGAGTGGTCACGTTTGCAAAAATATGACCTACTTGCCAACAAAGAAATATAATAATTTATGTTCGCGATCAAAGTGCATGGATATTTTTGAAGAAAATATCTTTTACCTGTACGTAACGAACGTTGGAAAAAACTTGAGAAAAATGTTTTTCTCGAAGATTCCATATCGCTCTTGTAGAACGACGCGTACTTCAGCGATAAGCTAATACCTAATTTATGTATTTTTTATTGTCTAATGTGGTTTTGATGGCGTCCACGTCGCGACGCCTGTACACCGTAACATGTTTTGCCTTACGTCTCATATCTTCTTTATTAATGAATGTTTAATTGCAGATCACTTTCTATATAGTCCTAATGTACATACATATCTAAAAACGTTGCCTCTTCTCTCGCTAGCATGGCGATCTAGAATACGTTCATTAGCGTATTCACTACAATTCGAGCTAATTACACGCCAACACACATATTATATGTTTATTTCCATTTAGTAAATGGAAATATATCGAATCGACCGTTTCGATAACGATTTACGTGCAATAAATAGGCCAATAACTGAAATATATTGCGCTGCCGATAATGACTTGCGACCGTTTCCCGCAATCAACGTTACGTACGCTTAAAAACCTATATATTTTTCTAAACTACAACATGCCATTGTGTCTTTCTAAAATGATGATCATTGCGTGTTCGCTTTATCTTCATTTAGCTACAATAGGCTTGATTTCCTCTTCGTATTGATATCCTTATCCACTTCCCTCCTAGATACATTCTACGACAATGCTATTGATATAATATCATTACGTTTCATGATCGATGTCTTTGTTTAGTAAAGTATACTTATATTTTTGTGCCAATTTTGTATTTTAGATTACGTTAGTTTGACCTTTACTTGATTATTTTAATTTTAACACGTTAAGAGCAATGTTTCTTAATCTACTTTGTTGATGTATCGAAGGCTACGTCGGCCATTCTATGTTGACACATGGTCCATGGTGTTAAACCGTCTTTTGTTTGCTTAGCTACGAAAAGACGTATATGTATGTATATACACTTATGAGTATATACTCTATATAATATATCTCTCTAGTTTTAACACAGCAATAAATAATACAATTATTATACAAATAAAATACATATTACACCTTCAAGATAATTACGTCAAACTGGAGCAGATTCATTCTCACTATTAATGATTTTAATATACATATTACGTACGTTCTTAGCAGTGCATTATTCAAAATAATCAATTACTTTAATACATTCATCTTAAACGTGTCCATTATCGTTTACTGAATACATGCTCATTTCACAGAATGCACACGGGCATTTTCTGTAGTCATTGTTTTAAATTTTCACAATATCATGTTTAACTTACTGAAATATGTATATGTATGTACAATCATAAAACGTATGCTTGTTTGCTTTTCAAAATACAATAGACTTTTTCTCCGTACACACCTTAAGCAATGCATGAATGTGTGTTTTAGATTATGCCGAATAGTGTTTTCTTTATCGTTAAACTGCAAATAAACGATTTAATTTTTTTTTGTTTTCACCGCCTTGCCGTATCGTTATACCGAGAAATTCAATGGGTAATAAATTCATAAATTAAGTCGACTATTGATTACGGTGCTATTTTTATATGCATTTGTTACTTAATTAAAATTTAATTGAATTTTCATGCGTTGAACTGGAGATATTAAACCAGAGACTTATATATTTGTAAAATTATTAAGGAAGAATTAATTTATGTGTTTTTGTTTTTCAGTCAAACAGCATAGTTTGCTAAATTTAATCTATCAAAAATTTTCTGTAATTTACAAAAATATTTTTTTTTTACACTCATCATCGATATATGTATGTATCTAGTAACAGTTACAGACACTGACAGTCAAGTTGTTGTATTTAAAAAAAAACACTGTAAAATCCTTCTCAAGAAGCCGCTCGGGGCGTATATTATAAAATAAATAAAAATTAATGAATTTACCTAATTTCACAACCCCTAACTGCGATAAGACTGCACTTTTTAGTAATCAATCGCACTAAATAATAATAGGCTTTTTATAGAGGATTTTTTACGTTACGAACAAATCTAGGTATTATGCACATTTCAAACCTTCCCATAAAATATTCTACCCTGTATTCAAAAGTCTATTCTGTGTACATACATTTAATTCAGATTATCCTTGTACCATTTATGAATAAATGATATTTGTGAATATCCGTCGATATAGTCGTGAGTTTTGATAGAGCATAATAATTGTTAGTTTAGAAAGGATCAGTTTTCACAAGCAAGAGTTCATTGTGGCATATGTTTTATGCGGCTATGAAATATTTAATAATGTATTCAATTTTTCTCGGTTGACCGCAGCGGCGGATGTTCAGAATGGCTCCGGTGAAATGACGGCTCTAAACAGCGCACACAAATAATAATAACAACAATATGACTATAACTACCTCCTCTTGCATATTACATAATGTCTAACTACGCGAATCCGTGTCATGGGACATGCAACCTGTCACCTAATACTATTTTAACCCCTCAAACGACGCACCGCGACGTCACGTGACGCCGCCTTTATAATGTATTCTGCTGAAATCCCCATCAATTCATAATTAAAAATCAATTAATATAATAATTGTTCACTGGACAATGCGTGCAACAATGACTCATTTTAGTGCAAGTCTGAGATAAAAATTATCTCTGTCACTATTTTTTTACATATTATTTAAAAACTACAGCCGCATTTTAATTAAAAATTAACCAGCGTTATAGCTCAGGCGATAAACCTCGTTACTACAAATACTGTGGCCGTGGGTGCAACCCCCGCTCAAGTAAAAAAATGATTTGATCGGCAATTACGTCTTTTACAATTACGTAGATCAAGAATAATATTAATTATATCCTGATCGATCGTCTTGATCCAGGTTTACTCTGATTTACTAGATTGTGAAGTGAATACTGAGGCGATTATTAAGTGAATAAGTAAAATGTGTAAAAAAAACCTCAAAAAGCCCAAGACAGTGAAATAACACATAAACCCATTAAATTC